>CAUYRT010107475.1:0-39332 GCA_963574885.1 Lepilemur ruficaudatus
TCCTTCTCCTTCTCCTTCTCCTTCTCCTTCTCCTTCTCCTTCTCCTTCTCCTTCTCCTTCTCCTTCTCCTTCTCCTTCTCCTTCTCCTTCTCCTTCTCCTTCTCCTTCTCCTTCTCCTTCTCCTACTCCTTCTCCTTCTCCTTCTCCTTCTCCTTCTCCTTCTCCTTCTCCTTCTCCTTCTTTCTTCTCCTTCTTCTTTTTTTGAAACAGAATCTTGCTCTGTTGCCCAGGCTAGAATTTAGTGGTATTATCATAGCTCATTGCAGCCTCAAACTCCAGGGCTCAAGTGATCCTCCTGTCTCAGCCTTCCAGAGTACTAGAATTACAAGTGTGAGCCTCCACTCAGCCCAGCCATCTTCTTATTACTTTTGAATTTATTTTTATTGGATGGATGTTTTTTCCCCTTGAGGATATGACTATAATGTACCTTATGTAGGGTCATTTGGCTTTGGTTCTGGGTACTTTCAGTGGCAAAGAGTCTATATGAGTTCCTTGGTTATAGATAATCTCATCGCTGGTTCTCATAGCGATGTGCTGGACATTTGATCAGGGTCACTTCCCTTCTGTGGGGCTGGGATGACAGAAATCTCAGAAAGCTTATCTCAGTCCTCAGCATCGTGTTCTCGTATCAGCAGATGTGTATTCAGTTGTGCAGTCTGACCTCTAGGCTCGTAGGTGGTGCTTGCAGGTGAGAGCTGGCTATGGCAGTAGCAGACAAGTTTATGCTTTATCTTTCTTTTTGGTGCCTCAGGCTGTGGGCTGGTCTGTGGGATACATAGTGGCCTAAGCTCAGTTCTCAGCCCCAGGGGTAGGGGGAGAGCTGGATGAAGCTGTCAGGTACAAGTACCCACCCTGACCAGGGTGGCTGGGGAGTGACAGGGACACTGGGTGATTTCCTTGGTTATATTAATAAATAGCCTTGGTGTGATGGCTTTCTCAAATGCCAGCTTTAGTAGTAATTTACCCGGTGGGTGAGTGGGCTCACTGCTCCTGAATAGCTGGGGTGTTGTGCGGGATGGTGGTAACTGATGTCATGGAAAGCTTGTCTCTTAACCCAGCATTGTGCAGTTGTGTCAGCAAAGGTTGTAATTAACTTCAACACCCAAGTTAATTAAATTTTTACATTTTTTGCTATAGACCTTAGGCCCATTTTTTAAAAAAAAAAATCTTGTGGAGGTAGATTTCTCAACCATGATACTAGGATAAAAATAATTATTATTATTACTACTATTAGCTCTTTAGCTTGGAGAAAGTAATGTAGAAAAATTAAAAATCTTTTACTGTCTCGTCCTCTCATTTCCCCAGTGAGAATTATGTTTTTATGTTTTTATAACTTCAAATTATTTCTGTTATATTTGTCAGTTGGTATAGCATTTGCAGTATTCTATCGTTTTTATTAGACTGTAAGGGTTGCTTCTTTTCAGTTGATGTGCAGTTCATAGATAATGAAGCTGATACAGAATGGGTACTGTTATTACCCTAAAGGAAGTAAAAAGTCAAGATAAATTTGTGGAAACACTAGAAATAAAATCCATGACTGATGATTAAAACGTCCTTTAGTTTTGTTAAGCTGTGACCAGAAAGAGACATTACTAGCTGTTCTTAGTCTCTATCAAGGGAAGCAAACATATGAGACAAACTAGGGCAAGATGATTTACTTCTGTTAAGAGAGAAACTGAAGAAGATGATTTCAGTCACTTATCTCAGTTATAAAAGAGAGTTATATGTTCTTCTTTTGTGATCACTGTCACTAGCAATTTTGCCTCTGCCTTTGAAAATCTCAGTACATAATTCACCCCAGCGTAGGGATGAGTTTTGATGGCCCTTTGATTTCTTTCATTACTAGGAACCCAAGTGCAAGATCTTGAGAACTCACAGGAAACATTCTCCTTAGGCTTGTAAATTCATTGTTCAATTTTACATTTCTCTTCATGTTAATGATAAACTTTTGTTTGCTAGGAATAAAGGAATATATCCTTATTTCTTTGATCAATATTCCTTTATTTCTTTGATCAATATTCCTTTAATGCAGATTCTTTAAGGTTTGGGGAGTGCTTTTCCTTCTGCCCAAGACTGAGTCACAGGGACTCTTGTCTTAACCAACTAGAAATTTGAAAGAAAATAACAATGGTTTCCATACACTGGGAAGAAGGTAGAGGAGGATAAATAGACAAAGTGAGAACTACAAGTTCCTCCACTCACTGCCTGGCATTTCTAGGACATGGCACAGGAGGGGGAACCTCACAAGAGCCTGACAGTCTCACTGTCAGGAGAGACCTAAGTTCACAGAAGCCAACATGGCTAGAATTTGTGGACCAGAATACCAGAGAAAAGGGAGATATATAGTGAGAAAGAACTCTGCAGAGGGAGTTCCCACAAGCATTTGGCTCAGTACTTATTACAAGTACATGAGAGGTAACTACCAAAAGTAGGGGTGTGGGGCACTGGAAAGTAATAGAACAATTCACACAGTAATAGGAATAGTTCCTGTTCTCACCAGCTAAAGTAAAAACATTATAATACATGGGTTTCTGGGTTAATAGATAGAATTATCTGAAGGTTATTGTTCTAGGAATTTAGCCCTAGAGAAAAACTATTTTGCCTTAATAAAACTTAAGTACAAATCTTGAAAGCATCCACTTGATTACAAGTAACTTCATTGAGTGCCAGAACAAGGGTCAACATGTTTTAAAAGGCCATAAAAATCCAGCATTGAACAATGCTCAGCACCCAATCATAAATACATGGGTAAGCAAAGAAACAGAAAAATGTTACCCATATTGGGGAGAGAGATAGGTAGATAGATAAGTAGATAGATAGATAAAAACAGATTCATAATTGAAAAATATAATGGAACTAGTAGAAAATATGCCAAAACCATGATTATAAGTGTTCTCTATAAGTTCAAGATAGTAGAGGAAAGCATGCTCATGAGTAGGAGGGTAATGAAAGGTATATATTTTTAAAAGGGAGATGAGAAGGATTTTATTAAGCTTATAAATTTGAAAATTGAAAAAGAAACTGAAAACTCAAATTCAGAGCAATGCATGGGTAAAATTCTGCAAAAATACCCTACAAGGTTTATTAGAATATGTGCTCTCCATCAGGGAGCACCACACTTAGTATATAGTTAAGTATTCAATGTTTTCTGAAGCAGTGCTGGGAACACAAAACTGGTCTTGAGTTATCTCTAACTATAATAAGGTATGGTGTGAACTTCATTTTTAAATGACATTTTCTTAATTTTAGTAAATTGTAGAAAACATTAAATTCAGAATTTGAGAATATGATATAATCTTGAAATTTAACATTCATTTTTGGAATGTATTTTCATGTTTCCCATCTTGTCATTAAAGGATTTAGCATTGATACTAAATAGTCTTATAATAGTCTTTCTATAAGTTCAATGCCTCCCTTTGTTTTTCCCCAGTAAACTCTGTAAGAATAAGGCATAAGCAATTGGTACTCTGTAAGTTTCATATTTTTTTTGTAAACAGTTTAAAGAGATGTCCTTAAATATATTCCCCTGTCAGAGAGAGTGTATCCTAGGATGAGTAATGATATAAACTAAAGTATGTTATATAAGTAAAATATATAAATACAGTTATGCATCATTTAATGATGGGGGTACACTCCAAGAAATACATCACTAAGCAATTTCATCATTATAGGAACATCAGAGTATACTTACACAAACTTAAATGGTGTAGTCTACTACACACCTAGGCTATATGCCTATACTCCTATATAGCCTATTACTCGTAGGCTACAAACCTGTTTAGCATGTTACTGTACTAAATACTGTAGGCAATTGTAATGTAACACAATGATAACTATGTATCTAAACATAGAAAAGGTACAGTAAAAATACAGTATAAAAAAGTAGTATACTTTTATATATAGGGCACTTACAATGAATGAAGCTTGCGTGTCTAGAAGTTGCTCTAGGTGAATCAGTGAGTGGTGAGTGAATGTGAAGGGCTATTATATTACTGTACAGGTATTATAAACACTAGCATAGGCTAGACTAAATTTATAAAGCAATATTTTTCTTTCATCAATAATAATTTAATCTTAGCTTACTGTAATATTTTTACTTTATAAACTTAAATTCTTTGAAACTGTTGTCTCTTTTGTAATAGTACTAAGCTTAAAACACAAAAACATTATAAAGCTGAACAAGAATATTTTCTTCACATCTTTATTCCATAGGATTTTTTCTATCTATAAATTTATTTTTTCCTTTTTAATTTATTTAAAAATATTTTTGTTATACGCATACATTTCATAATGCTGAAGTCAGGGCTTTTAGTGTGTCTGTCACCAGAATAGTGTTCATTGTACCCAATAGGTACATTTTTATCTCTCACTCCACCCTCTCCCTCCTTGGTTTCCAATATCCTTTACATATTTTTGTGCCTGTGTGTGCCCATCATTTAGCTTATTATTGAGAACATGTGCAGTAGTATTTACTTTCCTATTCCTGAGCTATTTCACTTAGGATGATGGTCTCCAGTTCTACCGAAATTGCTACAAAAACATTATTTCATTAATTTTTATGGCTAAGTAGTACTCAATTGTATGTATATACTACATTTTCTTTATCTACTAATACATTCATGGGCACTTAGGTTGATTTCACATCTTTGCAATTGCGAATTGTGCTGCAGTAAATATTCAAGTGCAGGTGTCTTTTTGATAAAATGCCTTCTTTTCCTCTGGGTAGATACTCAGCAGCAGGATTGCTCGATCAACTTTTAAGGGTCTACTTTTAGTTCTTTGAGAAATCTCCCTACTGTTTTCCATGGAGGTTGGGCTATAGTGCCACCAATAGTATATAAGTGTTCCTTTTATTCTGCATACATGCCAGTGTCTTTTGTTTTTTGACTTTTTAATGATGACCATTGTGATAGGGGTAATGTGCTATGTCAGTGAGGTTTTAATTTGCATGTCTCTGATGATCAGTGATCTTGAACATTTTTTCATTTGTTTATTGGCCATTTGTCTATCTTCCTTAGAAAAGATTCTGTTCATGGCTTTTGCTCACTTTTTGAGGAGTTGTTTGTTTTTTTCTTGCTGATTTATTTGAGTTCTTTGTAGATTCTGGATATTAGTTCATGGTACTGGTAGAAAAGTAAAGACATAGACCAATGGAACAGAGTAGAGAACTCAGAAATAAAACCATAGAGCTATGACCAACTGATCTTTGACAAAGCAGACAACATACACTGAGGAAAGGATGCCTTATTCAATAAACGGTGCTGAGAAAATTGGATAGCCACACGCAGAAGAATGAAGCAAGACTCCTATCTCTAGCCATATACAAAAGTTAGTTCAAGATGGATTAAAGACTTAAATATAAGTCACAAAACCATAAAAATTCTAGAAGAAAATGTAGGAAAAAGTCTTTTAGATATAAGATTAGGCAAAGAATTTATGACTAAGATCCCAAAGGCAAATATAGCAGCAACAAAAATAAATAAATGGCATTTAATTCAATTAAAAACCTTCTGCACAGCCAAGAAAATAACCAACAGAATAAATCGATAACCTACAAAATGGGGGAAATTTTTTTTTTCTTTTTAAGCTTTTTTGTTAAAAATCTAACACACAACTATACACATTAGCCTAGGCCTACACAGGGTCAGAATCATCCATATCACTGTCTTCCCCCTCCATATCCTGTCCCACTCCAAGGTCTTTGGGGTGATTATGCACGTGGAGCTGTCATTGCCAACGATGACAATGCCTTCTTCTGGAATACCTCCTGAAGGACCTGCCTGGGGCTATTTTATGGTTAACTTTTAAAAAAAAAATAAGTTGCTGAAGTATACTTTAAATTCATGATAAAAGTATAGTAAATATATAAACCAGTAACATAGTCATTTATTATCATGAGTATTATGCACTGTATAGAACTGTATGTGCTATACTTTTTTATGACTAGCAGCACAGTAGGTTTGTTTACACCAACATCCCCACAAACATGTAATGTATTGGGCTATGACATCATGATGGCCATGACTCCACTAGGCAATAGGAGTTTTTCAGCTCCGTTATGATCTTGTGGCACCACCGTCACATATGTGGTCTGTCATTGACCAAAACATCGTATGTATCGCAGGACTATATGTGTTATAAAAGACATTTAGTAATCTTTAAAATAATTTATTTTTATTCTTTAAAAACAATGTATGTATCAACCCCACTATGATCTAAGAAATTCTCCAATTTAAAATTTTTTTTTATTTGTTTTGTGACTCGGTACCGTGAAGGAATGGAAGCCTCATGCATAACTCTTATTGTCAGAGACGAACATTAACTAATGGCAAGCTATAATAATGTTTGCATTATTGCATCATTAAGAGTTTTTTCCTGAAATATTTCATATCCGGAGTGCACTGATAGATGTTAAAACATCTTTTTATAAGGGTAACTCTGATTTCAGTTGTTTATTTTTTTTTTAATGTAGTGTCTGAATAGATATACTTATATTTGAGAGCTATGCCTGACATTTCAATTCAAAGTTAAGGCCACCAGCATTTACAGCAACTGCTGTTCCATTAAATATTTGTCAGAGAGAAAGACAGAGGATTACTTTCTTTCATATGCTTGGTACATTCAGCACTACACTTAAGAAAAAAAATGTCACTTAGGCATCAACACAAATTTCATTTTTTGATTGAAACTCTGATAGCATTATTATTCAGGCATTGGCCTTAGCACTTCAAGACTAGTGTGCATATCATAGATATGAATACCTCTTTATTGTTTGAAAAGTAAGATAGAAAACTGACATATTGCAAAAATATTTAATTTACAGTTTACTTGGTGTACTTTCAGCATTATTGTTGCCTAGATTTATTTCACTTCAAAGCATAGTTTGAACTTCTCTGTATTGAGTTATCATTTTACACCCATTTCAGACAGGACAGTTAGATTAATAATATATTCAATTTGTTGCTATATGTCAAAGTCTGTACCAGTAAGGCACACAAAGAAACAACCAAATGCAAAAATGGAAAAAGGCAAGGCCATATTAATCAAAAAAAATCCTTAAGCAGAGAGTTGGTGATATTAGACTACTAGCTGCTATAATAAAACAATGGGGATTGGCATTTTCATAGTCTTGAGACTTCATCTATCTTATATTCCATATTATTTTGTGAATAATCTTTTTAATATTACATACAAACCATATAAAATTTTAATCAGCCTGATGCTTTCATTAAGAGTGATGTTCTAGAAGGTCGTTAGATCATTTGTGTAGGCTTGTTGCCATAAAACTCCTCTATGAAGAATTTTCATTGTAATGGATATACTTATCAGTATCTTCAACAGCTAAAGCATTTTGTTGTTTTAACTTTTGTGTGTCCAAACTCTTGTCACTTTTTACCTTTTACAGATGATCAGTGATATAAGTGTGAGGTTGGTAAGAAATATTTTGTACTCAATATATAACAAAGTTAGTGATAATGAACATTTTTTTCTGTTGAAAACTATTTTACCATTTTTTTACTTCATCCCCAAATATCTCCAAACACTAGATTTATATCTTTATCTAATTGGGTAAACACAATGATTTGACATGAAGAAGTAAAAGATTTAAAAACATGTTTTCCCATTTCCTCCCTATCTTGTAAGGCAATTCTATGAAAAACAGCATTTCTCTAGGGTCTCAGAGGTCTGGAATGGAATATGAAAAATAGCCAAGTGCTAAATTTTCCTCAGTACTGGAACTGAGAGGAGTGCATTTGAATGGAGTTCCAAGATCTTTCTTCCTCAGGAGTTAAGAAATCATTTAACACTTGTGGGAATGGTCAACAGGAAAGCATTCAAACTACTAAAATATAGACCTTTTATCATCAACAATAAGCTGAAATCTATACTCTTAGTCTCAGAAACACAATGCTAAAGATCAAATGGAATCCTGAAAGCTAAAATATGTAAGTTTCATTTTAAAATTTTGATCTGAATTATGAATATATGATACTAATTGAATAATATGCATGAATTACAATTCAAACTACTATTAATATAAAAGATGGCATTAATTTTATGTTCTTTTTGAAAGGTTGGAATATGACTAATTAACTAAAGCCAAGAATATGCATTTTTGAAGTCAGAACTCCCTTTGGTTTTCTAACGAAAAGAGTAATCATTGGCTTTCTGTTATCATTTTCAAAGTATGAAAAGAAAAACTATCTTTTCTTAAGTGTTGCAGTCAAGCATGAACCTATTGCATGGTCTTCTCTATACCTGTACACTCTCTTGCTAGTATTTTCCAAGGTAAAGTTTAGATTTATTCATTCACAAGACAACAAAGATTATAATTAATACAAAAGATAAGACATTTAAGCATTAGATGTGAATATAATAAAAGTCATATCATCACTGCATTTTAGAGCTGATTTTAATGTTTTCTTGCTGTTTTTCCTGTTACTTAACATGGCATACTGAACAGAGTGTGCACTCCAAAAGCAAAGCCTGAATGAATGAAACTGGGGAGATGAGTTCTACCAACTATTCCAGGAAAACTACTTTATAAGTCTTGAACTATTTGCTCAATGAACCACAATAAAAATAAATTAGCTAGTGATAACACTGTATCTCAGACCTACTCATCATAAAAATCCTTGCAGATTAATGAATATTAACATTTCAGTTTTAAAGTGTTACATTTTTTGTCTGTTTGTATTATATATAGTAATTAGAATTGATTTTTATAGTATAATTTCACAAGATACTGAAATAAGTACTCTACTAAAGGCCAAGAAAGATTTGTTGTATACTTTCAAACGTTAACTCTACAATTATGTTAAAGAAAATCCACAAATATTTAGTAAACTCAGGCAGTATGGTGCTCATGGTGCTCAGTATGGTGTAATGCATACATAAGATATGCATTATCTTATCAATATTTATAGGCAGGTTCTTTTTAAAGACCACTTTAGTGAATACTCTCCTCAGATGAGTCCTTCTCTACTATTCCAGAATCACTAAAAAAGTATTTTAATGATAATTTTCTTAGAATCTTTAAGATCATTTATTACTGTTTAAATGTTGAATATATTTATATAATTATAAACATCAGATCAAATATGGAGCATGTAGCTGAACACTAGAAAATTAATTTGGTTAAAACAAACTCAAAAATTCATATAAAAAGTGAATATGAAATAACTTAATGAAATATATAGGAATAGCTATAAGGCCAATATTTCATGTTCATGGACATTCATTTAGGAGAGATCATTAAAACTATATTTTCTTCTAGTCCATTATGACAGTATCTGGTTCTTAGGTGCATGAATTTTAGCAAGAGGATTGCATTGTTCACTTTCTGAGCTTTGACAGAAACTGCTTAACTTATTTTCCATAACATGGTCAATAGATTTGTAGTTTCTGAACTGTAAAATGCACAGGGAATTATTACCATGGAGTTATTGCCAGATGGGATAAGCAAGGCTATTATGTCAGAAAAATTGATGATTCCTTAATATAGGCTGGAATTTCAACCTACTTAATTTTCTCTATAACCAAGACATTAGTGGGTGCCTTCAAAAATGTGAAGTTACAGATGCCGGCCAGCCGGCCGGAGCGGGAACTGGGCTCCCTCTCTAAGGCACCCGTCAGACTCTCTGTACTTCGTGAGAAATTTTCTGATTCACCTAAGATACAAAGAAACATAAAAAACTGGCATGTCAATTATCTACCTAACATTCTGTTAAATGTAAAATAAATGATAAAAAATTAACTCAGAGTCACTTCCAAATATGGTTGAAAAAATTGTAAATTTTCCATTTGCTACTGAAATGTTTAGAAGATGTGTTTTACTCTTGTAGAAGGCAACTACTGTACATGGTACATAGGGTATATCATCAGTATTTCCCCCCAAAAGAGTGTAACTTTTCACAAGATGCACTTTATATGATCAGTTTATAATATTTTATTGGGAAATTCATATTGTTTTCTTAAACACCAAAACTTACATTTCAGAACTTATTTTTTGTAATGACTTTCTTCTTTTTTTCATCACCAAAAATTATTTTGCATTTTATTTCCTTGCCTTTTGTTTTATGCTTCACATTGTGAACTGTGAATGTGGTAGGCAGGATTTTGGCTCCCACATTCTTCATCGCCTGGTGTTATTCCTATGTATGCTATGTTACAGGGCAAAGAAGTTTTGCAGATGTAATTAAGGTATTATCTTAACATGATTATTCTGGATTATCTGGTGGTCTCAGTGTATCATATGGGTTTATAAAAGTGGAAGAAGAAAGCAGCAGTATGCTTTCAGAGTACCAAAAATATGAGTTTCAGAAGTATGCAATGGAAGAAGAGGTAGGAGAGTCTTAAAGCGTAACAGGGTCTCAATCTGCCATTACTGGTTTAGAAAATGGAGGAAGAACCATAGCATAAGGAATGTGGGTGACTTCTAGAGTGGAGAATGGCCCACAGGTGACAGCCAGCAAGGAAATGGTTACCTCAGTCCTTCAGTTGGAAGGAGCTTAATTCTGCCAACAGTCTGAATGAGCAAGAAGAAGATTTTCCTCTGGAGCCTTCAGAAAAGGAATGCAGCTCTGCTGACACTTTGATTTCAGCTTCCTGACACTCTAAGCAGAGCATCTAGCTAAGCCCTCTGTACTTCCAACTCACTGAATCTATAATGTGATTGATAAATGAGGTTTGTTTTAAGATACTACATTTGTGGTAATTTGTTAAAGCAGCAATAGAATACTAATACAGTGACCTTCAATTTTTTTGAGATACTATATTACAAACTTCTAGCAAAAAGTTTATCTTGTGTGAAACAGAATATTCTGTTTTCAAAATGTGAAAACTTGAAAGGTTATTTTAAGATTTGAAAGAAAAATAATGAAAACAATCCTCATCTTCCAAAAAAATACCAATGCTAACCAAGCTTTTTCACTTTCTTCCTATGATATCTGTGACCTCCCTCAATTAAATATAATTCTTTCAAGTGAAACTGCTATTAATTGTAACATTTTCAAAATATAGTATAAATAATAAAAC
Organism: Lepilemur ruficaudatus; assembly: GCA_963574885.1. Classification (NCBI taxonomy): domain Eukaryota; kingdom Metazoa; phylum Chordata; class Mammalia; order Primates; family Lepilemuridae; genus Lepilemur; species Lepilemur ruficaudatus. The sequence goes on from CAUYRT010107475.1 coordinate 11,038, forward strand.
TAATTTTTCATTTGTTGAATTTCACTGCCCCTTTCTGAAAGTATTTGATGTGAGAATAAATCTACTAAATGTCATGTGCCAATTATGTAACAATGTCCTTGACTTTGTTATTTTTCTGTGTTAATAATAGGTGATTTTTTTGTAGTGGGGACAATTGTATTGAGAGACAGAAAACTTAAAAAGAAGAAATATTGCTTGAGTACAGTAGTCTCAAGGAATCATTTTGTCATTATTAAATCTCAGGTTTAAGAATCCCTTCAGTTATTTATAAGAAAAGCTATCTGAATTAGGTGAATTTAATGAACATTTTCAGTTACTATTTTTATGTCTACATGATGTTATAGAACAGGGAAATAACTCCATCATTATAACACATTATCTGCTTCTTGTTATAAAGTTTGTAGATTAGCTCTGATATTAATTATAACTCTTTGGAATAATTTGGAAGAAGGATATTTGCACTATTTATTGTACAATGTAAATGGTAAAGAAACATTAGTTTAAATCCAGAGAAGCTGTTCAAGTATATATATTCTTTTTTTAACATTTGCAAAGCCAATAGATTTGGTGAGTAATACCTTAATATAACTTTCTTCATGCTCCACAAAGAATAGGTGGTAATGCAATTGGGCTAGGTCAACACATGAATACCTGGAAGACATTCTAGTTTTATTATGTTAAAGTAAAGCATATATATAATTAGAGTGAAAAACAATGTATTAAAATATTTTAAGTAAAAATAGAAAAATGTATACTTATTATACTGATGTGCACTGCTTTTAATATTCTGTCACAGATTCCCATGTGATTGATATCAATGCTTCTCCATAAACTATATAGCATAGTCTCTCCATAGAATGGAATCCTAGCCACTGATCAATGAACCACTGAAGTCAGTAAATCCTGCCAACAGCTACTAACCCTCTCTATCTTTACCATTCTACAATGATTCTAAGTTCTTGCGTAGGAAGCCTACTGCAAACTCTTGAGTCTTTGAGTCCAAACTTTTTAGGAATCTTGATCTTTGCATTCTATTTTCTGGTATATGCTTTATTCATATTCTGTGATTATAAATCTTTCTGTCTACCTCACAGGCATTCATATCCCTGCTAGTATTCTGTTGTTGAACATATCTCATGAAAAAGATTCTTTTAAAGCACAGCATGAAGGTTATAGAGGTGAAATTCCATATATCACAATGTCCATTTTAATGAAATTTTCAATATAGATAAAGAGTAATCAGCTCCAGTAAGTTTCATTTTACTCTTTCTAAAAGGGACAAATCCCACCACAACTAACCAAGGTCATAATAATGTCCCTTTGTCTGATTAACAGCGAAGAAAGGAGAATGGTTAGTATCATAGAACTTATAAATAATTCATAATAATATGATTGGTATAAAGTTGCTGGATGTAGTTACTAAAATGCCATTCACATATTTTTGGAATTATTCAATAATTCTATTAATACTGTAGCATACTGCTTTGACCTTGAGTTGTGTTTTTCCTACAAACAAATCAAAACCCTGAGCTTTGATGTGAATTTTAGTTATTTCATTAACCCTCTCCATAACTATAGAATCAAACTTAGTAAATTCTTCCTTTAACAAAAAGAAACCATGGTATAGATTCAAACCTTAATAAAAATATCACTGCTATAACCAAGTAAAAAGCGTCAGAAATAGGATAACAATTTTCTTTACGAGTTCAGATTCCTTATTAACTGAATATATTACACATTAAATTCAGTGAAATTTAATAAAATGAACTCCCTTACCCTTGGTATGCTTATAACATAGCTGGGAGCAGGAATGGGAGGCTCTGATTTATAGTATCTACTGATTTCTGTGGTTTAAATACTTCCATAATGACTGATTTCAAGCTATCAATGTGATACCATGGAGCTCTTAGTTAATAAAATATATGTACAATTGGCTTTTACAGGCTTATACTCTCACTAACCAATAAGAGTATCCTCCTGGATTAAAAATAAAATGAAATGAATTTTTGATTATCGAGCAATAGCGAGAATCTGTCTAGGATGGTGCTATGGGAAGGCAGCCTTGTACCGTTGGTGATAGACCTGGGAATAGCACATGAGTTCTTTGCAGTATTTTTCCATGTATCCCTCTAGCAGAGCAAAGTCTAGTATCAGAGGTGAAATTCCAAACCATGCGTCTTTTACATATCAGCTCGTAGGTGGATAATCGATGCATTTTTAAGAGGGATAGATCACATGGTCATAAAAGCTGGTGAGAGTATCTTTGACTAAGGGAGAGCAATTTTTTTTTTGAAGTTTTGCTAATTTTAAGTTAAAGATGTTTTATTTTCAAAATTTCCAGAAGATTATGGATGATAAGGGAATGCAGGTTTGACTAAGAGGTAATACAGAGTTTTTAAAAAACGATTCCCATAAAATATATCCTTGGTCACTTGATATAAAAATTGTAATGCCCTAGTTTGGAAACACAAAATTAATCAGCTCTTTAGCCACTTTAACGGCTGTAGCTTTTCAGTAAAGGAATGCTTCAACATATTCCAAAAGTAGACACACAATAACTAAAACATATTCAAATCTCATAGAGAATAGAAGTTGGATAAAATCCATCTGAAAGTGTTGAATGTGCCCTTCAGGCTTTGATTTCTGGCTGTGTGAGTCACGGTTCAACTAGAGAAATAGACTTGTATGAGATATATATTAAGACATTTACTGAAAGGAATTGGCTTAAACCAATTGAGGGTGCTGGCTAGGCAACCTGAAATCTGTAGGGCAGGCTGTCAGAAAGGGAAGACAGGAACTCTTAAGTACAGGCTGAAGCTGCTGTCCACTGCCAGAATTTCATCTCCTTAGGGAATCCTGGACTCTGGTATTAAGACTGTTCAACTGATTGAACCGAACACACCCAGATTATATAGTATAGTCAACTGATTATGGCATTTAATCACATTTTATTATTGGTCTGTTCAGGATTCCTATTTTCTCGTGATTCAAATTTAGGAGGTTGTATGTTTTCAAGCATTTATCCATTTCATATAGATTTTCTAGTATGTGTGCAGAGGGGTTTTCATAGTAGTCATGGATGATATTTTGAGGGCTACTCTGGAAGACTGATCAGGCATTGTGAGCCTTTAACACTGCTGCTCTCCTGCATCTCCTCTTTCCCCTGTGGTTTTTGCTGGTAGTTGGAAGTCAGCGTGCCTGGCCTGAACACTCACTCCTAGGTTCATTGGTGGTGGCAGAGGATCCGTCAGTCATGGTAGAGTGTTTGCCCTGCTCAGGTCCATTAGAGGCGGCCTTACCCAGATGGTGGCAGTGGCTCCTGTGCCACCAGATGGCAGTGGTGGGCTCCTGGGGCCAAAGGCGCTTGCTCTGGGTCCTGAGGCAGCTGTGGCTGGGAGCCGCTGCCCAGAGGGCAACAGGGGGCTCCAGATCCTTGGGCACTTGCTCTGTCCTGGTCCCCAGGCAGCAGTTGGGGACACACAACACCTTACCATGAAACTCAAGGAGCCCCCGCCTCCTTGCTCCCTCCCAGGCCTGGCAGGGGCAATGGGGAGGCAGCAGCAATGGAACTGACCCTCGGGTAGACGCAGCTCTTGAGGGCTGGGACCTGAAAATGGCTCCATTCACAGCGCTCAGGATTTGTAAGCCAGCGGGACTTTCTGGGGCAGTGCCCCTGCACAGTCTCCAGTCAGCTTCCTGAGTCAGTCCAGTGGCCTATTCTGTTGGAGGGGCCCTCCCGCAGCCCTGATTGCAATGCACATGGAGGAAGTGTGGAGCCCTGTGGTGCTCTTCTCTGTCCGTTCCCCACGTGTGGGCACCTTCCTGGTTTACCTCCCATCCTGCTGAGCTGGTCACCCTATTTCCCTTTCCTTCACATCCGAGCCTCTCATCTGTTGATTCCCAATGCTCTCTCTTAGATGATCCATCCTGAGGTGAATATCTACTCACCACTCTCCATCCTCTCCATGAGATTAGCGTGTGCAGGCTACTTCCGGTCTGCCATGTTGGCCCGCCTCCTCATATGTCTTTTTGAAGTTTCTCCAACAATGTGGATTCAAGATAGTAATCAATTTTTGTGTGTACTGTGATGAGTAGTTTCATTGAGAAATTTAGATAATACCCATTTGAAATCATCTGATGCAGAGAAGTTTCTACTGAGTATCAGAGTTTATCTGAGTGAAGGACATGGCCATTTTTTTCCCATTCTTCTCAGACTTGAGGGCTATGCTTAGATATTTTATAATTATCTGTTTGATTCCTTTAGAGATTTTTTCTTTGAGGGTTTAGTTGGGGTTATAATGTCGATTAAAGTGTTTGTTTGCATAATGATCTATTAGAGCATATTCTTTAGCTTTCATATCGTCTCTTTTTGGACGAGCCTGTTACCTCACTAGGAGTAGATCTAAAAGTTCCTTAACTTGTTCCTTTTTGATGGAGGCTCTAGCACAGGTGAAGAAATCACTTTGTTTCCAAAGCACACCAAATTCATGCACTACTCTAAAAGCATACCTGCTGTCTATACATAGGCTCATTTTCTGGTCTTTGGCTGATTGACAAGCTCTGTTAAATGCAATAAATTATTCCATCTGGGCAAATTTTACCCCAAGTAGAGGACTGTAATTTAAAGGAGAACTTAAATTAGTAATAGCATATTCTGCTGTGTAAATTTTAGTTCTGAGGTATGATCAATTAATAAATTTGGGGCTCTCAACAGAATCTCTCTAATACATCTGATCAAGGTACAGAAACTTCCCTGACAAAGATAAGAGAGAATGAGGTGAATTTCTCTTTATCTCTCAAACTTTAGTTCCTGAGCCAACTCCACCCTGAAGACTTTCTAAATACCTGCAAATAAAACGAATCACTCTTTAATACCGCTGTCATATTTTACATAAGCTTGCAGTGCTATAGTTTTCACTATGAAGTTGCATGTCTGTGTTTCCTCCCGTATTGTGAGCCCCTTGAGGACAGGGACAAGATTAGTACATTGTTCAATGAGTATTTATTGAATTACAATTGAATTAGGATAGTATTCTAAGGATTATTGGCTAGTTTTGGTAGGCCTAGATTCTCTTTGTATGTATGAGGCAAAGCAGTTGAAATACAAAATGATATGGAAGCAAAGAGATAAATTAATTGACTCTGTAATATTATATAGAAATTCTAACTGGAAAGGCTATTAATAATTTCTTTATTAATTATTCTTCTTTTCTAGGTTTAGAATTCATCAAATAAGGATTTATAAGCACCTACTGTGTGTAAGGCCACACAAATTGCTAAAATGTGCTAGCCTATGAAAAAATAAAATCATTTATGAAAAAATTTTATGTCCTTATCTATATTTCCTACAATCATATACCATATATTATTGTTTTATTCAAAGTTCATGGTAAAGACTAATTCCTTTGATTAAATGATTCTTGATGCTCAAAGAAAACATTTACTAAATAGCCGATGGCAGTTTTGAAAATTCTACCACTTTTTTTCCACACGAATGATGTATTTTACAATATTTTGACAAAATTTTAAAATCTTGACTACTATTCAAAAGGCAATTTTGTTAGAACTTCTCTTTTTCTAAATTCATTCTAATGTCTGCAATCATGTATAGTTGTGTGTGTGTATATATATACACACATGCATTCATATGTACATATATATGAATATAAAATGTATGTGAAATGAGGTATAAAATAGTTTATTTTTCTATATTTTGAGGTGAGTTTTAAATTTTATTTCTAATGATTTAGAGGTTCAATCTTTACCCTATGGACTTTAATTTTCCCACACATTCATTCTCTCTTCCTCCCTCCCTCCCCACACACGCCCTACCCATGTCTTCTTTTGTCTCTAACGCCTTTATTCTCAGGCATATTTCCTTAACATTGAAAATATAGCCACCAGATGGCCACTGAAGCTCTGGGCTTAAATCATCCCCCTATGTAGACATCCAATCAAAAGAAAATGCCACTCTCCTGCTAGTCTGTCAGGGAAATTTTGTATTGGCCTGCTCTAGAACAAATGACAGTAACCAGACTATTCTTGGCAATATATGTGGAACTAAGGAGTGTGGCTTAAGACCCAAATATTAATATACATAATATGTTAAGAGTGGTGGTAGGACAAGTATACAAGGAGATTCTAGATAGCCAAATAAAGAAAAGAAAAATGTATACTATGAAAACCATGGCTGTTCATCATTTCATCATGAAAAGAAGGTTGGAATTACTCTTCAGATATCCTTAGCTTCCTTTCATAACTCATTATTTAAACAAACAAATATTTTTAATACATTATTTCCAGGCTTTAACTCAACTTGAGTTTAAATATTAGATATGTGACACACTGTTTTGTCTTGAAATTATGATGAGTGATGTAATCCAAATAGCATGAACTTAGGAGTCAAAAAGACGTTCATTCAAAACCATGATATAACTTTCCTTGGTACCATGACCTAATTTTATCATCTATAAAACTGAGTTTAATGTGGCTTCTTTTATTACAGAGTTTTTGTGACATATGAAATGGAAACTAGGACTCCATCATTGCATTCATTGTGATTAAAACATAATTATTTAATATCTGTGTATGTTTTTACTTCTAGATTGTAAGCACCTTGGGCGCTAGGATATTTTTTCCCAAGTGTATAATAAAGTTTTTGGCATGTAGCACATGAGAAAAAGATGATGGGTATTCCTTACCTTGCTTTGACTTCTTAAAGGTTTTTACTTGATTAAGGACTCTAACTTTCTGCAGTGCCATGTAATACATAGAACTGCCAATCTCTGATCCTATATATGAGACTTCTGCTTGAAGAACAGTTTTAGCCATATGATATGCAATTAGTATATGTTTATGGAATAAATGTATAATGATGGGGACTAGCACCTTGCTTTTAAAAATAAAGTAGCTGAAGCCCAGTGATACTAACTGATTAAAGATTTCATATGAAACCAGTTTATTAATTTGGTGGGGTTCAGATATAATTCATTAATTTCTGCAATCACTAACTTCCAACACATTCTATTGAAATTTCCTCACCCATACATTGATATTATGTGAGGCAGATCCTATGACTTTTCTAGTCAGGTTCTTTGGGGTCAAATTGATCAATGTTCCTTCTAAATCAATTAGTTCATGTTCCCCTTCTCTCGAATGCAAGCCAGGTCCAAGCCTGAGAGACCTGAAATGTAGAGGATTTACGCTCTTTTTTTTTTTTCGTGTTACTCCTCTCCTCTGGTCCTGGCTTCTCCATTGTTGGAGCAAGAGGAGGGATTAGAAAAAAGGGGCAAAAGTGTGATTAACACAGGTTCCTCTCTGTGTCCTCTGCATATTGGCACTATTAGTTTCTCTGTCTTGCCTCTCTCATGCCTTACATGTGGCTTGCAGAAAAGATTTTCTTGTTTTGCTGCTGCTCGTCATTCAGCTAGAGGCTACCTGTTTTGGCAGGCTCTCACTAGATTAGTAGAGGTGCCATTAGTTTGGATGCCAGAAAGATGACTCAATCTTGGTTACTGTCAACAGTGTTTACTTTACCCACCGAAAGGTCACTCACCCTTCCCATGCCAAACTGTTATGCAGGCTGCTTTGCTGCTAAGCTACCCTTCAGCCTGCCATTTCAATCTAACTTATTTCCTCTTTTCAGCTTGGCAGAGTGAGAAGATCTGCAAGCCTACTGCATAAGCAAACTTCCAAATTGGTATCCCTTTCTTCAGCAGCCCCCTTCACTAGAAGCGATTCTTTTGGTATGCCTTCTTAACTTAGCTTGGCCTCTGGGAGACAGGCAACCCTCCTCATTTCCAAATAATCTCTCAGCGAGAACATTACACTCCTGAGAACGCCTCCAATTTTCCTTTTCCTCATAGCTCTGCCCATAGGCTGGAGTCTGATGATGGTAGCAGGGCTAGCTCTGCCAACTTAGCAGGTTTTGGGGAGATTGATCTGAAAGCTCCTTAAGGCACTTTAGAATGTGAGCACACCAAAGAATTTCACCTTTAAATCTTTATCCCCTTTACAAGACCACCCCAAAATTTCCTTTTGACATTCTGTTAGAGAATATGACACCTAAATAGTAGCAGATATAAATCCATTCTTCCTTAAATAATTGGCTATTTTAATATCACCATAGTATTCCCAGCGTAAATCAATGTAGGGCTAGTAAGGAAACATACAAAATATCGGTTTCTTCCTGATATGAATGTTGTACCTTAATCCTTGTAAGTCTTTTCCTACTCATCATAACGAAGTTTCACAGAATACTGCATGAGATTTGGGCTCTGCAAAACACTAGCTGCTGCTAGTTTTGCAAACTAAATTGTTTTCTTTGGTCCTTGGATTCCTGCACTGATGTTGATTGTATCTGTCCTATCTAGAAATGATGTTGAATGAATAAATGAACACTAGGAAGGCCTGGTTTAACATCTGTCCTATAATATGAGTGAGGGATATAGGTTATCCCACTAATCTGGGAAATGGTCAGAAGGATTTTTGCATTTTATACTTTAATTACAATGCTATTGGTCACAATGAGAAGAGCATATTCTTGAAGACATTTAAATACAATTTATTTTTCAAAATTTCTTTGGTTGAGCTCATGCACACTGGGTTCCATTGTATGCACAACAGTTAAAGTTTAACTTAAAGCAAAATTGTTGGCAAAATGCTTATACAACAAAACTATGCCCACGGTTAGCTCAGATCAGTTATTGGAACATGCACATTATAATGCACATTTTAAGAAAGCACATTATGTAGAGAATACTTTCATAATCGCAAGATAGTAGGCAAAAGTATTCAGTTCATTGGCCATAAAAAGGACAATCTCATCTTAATATGTATGATACTCATTGTTCTCACATCCTCTTCATCTGCCATTTCATTTCCCAAAGGGAACATTCAAGTGGTAGGTTTATTATTTTTTTTTAAATGTAAAGGACATTTAAGCTAATATCTTGTGGAGAAATTACCATGGTATATTGGAGAACTAAAATTCACTTGCTAAAACAGAAATATTCAAGAACATTCTCATAAAATGACTACAGTGCTTGTTTTTAAACTAAATGAGAGATCATTTGAATAATGTCTAATAGTCTTTCAAAATCAACAGGAAAGAGGGTCTCCAATACTTTTGTCTTGCCTAGAGTGCTGATGGTCACATAATTATATAACATTATAAGTGAAGGAAATACAGTGATATGATTTAATTATGCACGCCTATAGGAGTAAAGGAGATGGCTATGAGCAGTTACACCATGCTTATTTTGGTTCAGTGCAAAGGTGTATTGACTCTTCTTGCATTCTTTGAAAATGTAGTAAGTCTGACAAAGGAAAAGGAGCACTGATGGAGGAAATACTGAGGCTAATCATTGTGAGTTTTTTAATCAAACTATTTCAGTGATATTCTACTAGCCAACATGAATTCCTCTTAATGTCATCATTTCAGTAAAGCCTGTCCTTTCAGCATATTACAAAGATATGTCAATTAACCACTCAAGACCTAACTCTAAATAGTAAATTATATTTTAACTTCAAATATTTTTTCAATTTAAAAGTTGTTGAGAAAAAGAATTTGAGATTATGAGGCATTATTCTGCAAAAATACCAATACAGCTCTCAGAATGCAATTATCAGGATGTAAACACTGCTCCCCAGAAACCAAAATTAGATACTTAGAGAGCATTTGAAATTTAAAAGTGTTACCTATTCCTGAGCTCCACTACAGTACAATTTAGTCAGTTAAGGCCATTTGCTCAGCAGTTTCTCCTGTTTGGAAGTTAAAAAATAAAATATTTTGTACAGTGAAGGGAAAAATATTTTTAGTCAAATATATACAGAGATTGGCATATTGAGATAGGTACACGTACTGTTTTTAGAGTTTGTGTTTTCTTCACTTCAAGTTCTTTCAGTTGATATCTGATTAGTAAGTAACTAGAACTAATTGGTAGGTTAGGCAAATCTCACAGGAAATGGGACAGCGATTTGTACCAGGAATGGGTGATTATGCAAATACGGCATTTGTGCCCAGGTTTTAATCAATCCCATCTTCCTGCTGCAAGACTCTGAAATTCACTTGGAGACCCAGGATGAGATATCACAACCACAAAACTCATTTGTTCTTATAATTTTTTGTTTGTTTTTTCTTGCTCTGTTGGACAAAACTTGCTTTTAAAAAATCAAATTATTTGAGCCAGTTCTATTAAGACACAGCATGACTTAAAGGAAATCTAATTACAATTCCATCATTTATGTAATCAACTTATAGTTTTATCATATAATACTTTTCTGAGACATAAATAGCTCAGAAGTACAAAGGCAATATGTGTCATTTTTCTCCCTTAAAAAAAAAAAAAAAATCCCAGAGTGATCTTCAAAGCAGACAATTCCAGCATGTGAACTTTGAGGTTGGAGGGCAGTAAGGTAGCCTCACAAATAGCATTGTCTTCATTTGGACAAAGAGAACCAGGGCAGAAATGGTGCCAAATGAATAGGAACACTGTAATTATGAGGAATTTGGAGAGGGAGCAGTATCTTCACCCCAAATGATCGTTATCCAGGTTTATCTCTGAGCAATTGACTATGATCACAGAGACATAGGTAGGATAATTATGGATGGTGTTCATAAAACATGTCCACAAAAGTGCTAGATATACAAGGGCTGCCCAGAAAGTATCCAGCCATTATTAATATAACAAGAATGGTTACATGGCTGGATACTTTGCAGATAGCCCTCCTATGTTCAGTGATGCCAGAATTCCCTTACCGGTCACTGCCTTTGACTTTGAAAATACACCTAAGGCAAATTTCACATGAGCTGAGTTCTGATTTACCCTGACTTGCAATGGTGAAGATGTAAGTAATGACTGATAATTCAAGGCTGCTGCACTTGCCTGTGTTACAGGATGACTGCAACAAAAATAGTGTATCTGTAGAAGGGATATGAAAACTCTCCCCAAATATGGCCTTCCCTTTTCTAGTTGTCATTAAGGGAGCAAAGCATCTGTATTTCATTTCAGAGTGCTGAATTATCCTGAGAGTAGCCTCCTCCTGGCCAATTAGTTCTGAATAAAAATTCTATATAAGTACATTTCATTATATTTCAACTATTATGACAATAGTAGTAAGTTTAGAATTTGGCTTTTATGTATCCAATGGACTGTTTACCTTATGTAGTATAATGCTATTTATAGATACGTTGTGTATGGCGTGTGTGTGTATTTCAGATGAAAAGAAATAAAACATAGACTACTTCATTTAGGGACCTATAAAATCATACTCAAGTGATTCCTTATGCTTTAGCAGGTAGAGCAGTCTATGGCTTTACAATGAAGAGGCTATACCCCATAAAACAATCCTATTTCTAGTGAGGGTAATCTAATGAACCATAGAATATCCATTGATGTAACTACCTTTGCCTACTTCATCAAATTAAACTGAGCCATTTAAAGCTTTGCAAACCTAGTAAGACATAGTTTCTTTTAAACTCTTAGTTCAACATATGAGAAAAGTCATGGTCCGTGAAAAATCTCAGAAAGCTGTAAGAAGGTGTAGAATCCTAAAAACATTTTTAAACTCATGATGAAGAATTTTCTAATGTGAGCTTCAGGCAATTTGCTATTCTTAAGTATAGTATTAGCTTCTGCCATTTGGGCTGAAACATTTCACAAAACTATTTAGTTATCCATAGAGAACCAAAGGGATCCTAATATCTCTTTTACTGGTTTCATAAGGTCAGAGATAATAATGCATGGACATGATCAACGTGCTTTGAATGACACTTGGACATGATCAAACCATGAACTATATAACTATGTGGTAGAAAAGGTAGATTCTGCAAGTCATGCATAATCTCCATCTCAATTTCTGTGAACCTTCATGGATAGTGAACTCATGGATAGTGAACTATTTTCCAGCTGAAATATTTTTAATATATCAATTGCATCTAGCATAATGCTCATCTCTTATAAAACCTTTAATAAATGTGTTTTAATCACTAAATAGGAAAGTAAATTCCCATCTGCTTTTGCAGGGTACGCTTGTGATGTTATTATACCTGCTCCATAATGTGGTAACAAGTAATCATTCCCAAATATGAACATTATCCCCTGTTTCATCACAGGACACTAATTCCACATGTTTGAAATAAGTATTTATTATCACCAAATGTCTCTTCAGTTAGTTTCCTTTTTTACTTCTATTAGTAATTTGTTGTCCTGGCCCAAAACTTATTATGTTATTTAAAAAAAAAAAATCTTCTCCCCTATAGCAACATAATTATTGATGATAGGGTCTCAGAGTATTTGGCAGTGCATTGATTCCTAGGTTCAAATTTGAACTTAAGCCTTTCGCTTACTCTTTTGGAATTCAACTTTCAATTTGCTCACCTCTGAAGAAGTGTGGACTGCTTGTTCACTGACATTAGTAGTGTCAGAGCTAGAATTCATGTGTCCTAATGTCGCATTCTGAAAAGCATGTGCCACGTGGCCTATACAGATGATCCTCAACTTAAGATAGTTTGAGTTATTTTTTGACTTTACAATGGTGTGAAAGTGATAGGCATTCAATAAAAACCATAATTCAAGTACCTAGGCAACCATTCTGTTTTATACTTTTAGTACAGTATTAAATACATTACATGGGGTATTCAACACCTTATTATAAAATAATCTTTGTGTTAGATGATTTTGCCCAAAAATAGCCTAATGTTTACATAACATTAGGTGAGCATGTTTAAGGTTGGCTAGGATAAGCTATGATGTTGGGTAAGTTCGACTTATGATATTTTCAATTTATGACGGGTTTATCAGGATGTAACCCCATCATAAGTTCAAGAGCACCTATAATTATCCTGATTACAAAGGTCTTTAATAAGGTTGCAGTCAATGAGGCAGAAGTCTACACACCAGCCTGCAAGTCATCCAACCTCATTGAGCAGTCACTTTCTTGTTTCTGGAGAGATTTTAGTGTTGCTTCAATGTAGATGGTCTCTGAAGATTTTAAATCCTTATTATTATATACAGAGTTCCCTGTGTATGGAAATGAGTGATGTTCCTAGGATCAGAATCTCTGGGAAGTTCAAAAGCAGATCTTAATTAAGCATGCGGCTTTGGAATCAGATTTTATGGGTTTGAATTCTGGCTCTATCATCAAACTATGCACAAGCTCAAACAAGTTTCTTAACCTCTTTATGCCTCAGTTTCCTTACTAGTAATGTGGAGAGATTTGTAACTTCTAAATCAAAGGGTTCTTTTGAAGATTAATTCAGATATTCCATGTTAGGCATGTAAAATAGGGCTTAACAGATAATTAGTACATAGTTGATGTAAAGCATTATTGCTAGTTCACTGATTAAAGTGTTTGTTCCAATGCAGCCTATATTTTATAATTTATATAGTGCTACTCTAGATTTTTCATATTTATTGATAATTGTGGTATATCAAATTATCACTAAAGTTAAAATTAACTTTATATATACTTTTACTCTTAAAGTATATTTCTTAAGTTAGACTTTATAGCTTTAGTATGGTTTTAAAACTCCTCTGAACTTTATTTTTTATTGTAAAATTCCCATTTTAAAAGTTTAAAGTAATTGACTTTTTCTATTTTATTAATATATTGCTTGAGTTAGTAACAAATAAAAAAGGAAACTCAATTATTTTGATCTTTAATTCATATATATGTGTCTAAGGGAATGAAAATGGATTTCTACTTCCAATATTTTTGCCTAGGAAAAATGGGAAGCTTGCTATTAACTTTCTTACTGTAACTCCGGTAATAATTTTATGATATTTATCTTGGAAGATACACCATCTTTAATGAATTGATTTCGGCCCATGTGGTAGCTAGGATGACATGGTTATTAATGTCATCTCTGATAAAATGGCTGCCCAATTTTGGAACTTTCTCTGGTATTTGCTCCAGCCAAAGACTTCTAGGAATAGGAGGGATGTACAGAAAGGATCCATCCATTGTAAATATAATGAGAATGGTTTATATTTATATATATAGATATCTGCAACTGAACAAATTGGATGTACTGTTCATTGTGGTGAAAAGGAATACACACCATGAGGAACCATGGAGCATCTCCATAAGAGTGTGTTAGGGAGACTTACATGATCTATGTAAGATCTTAGGTTATTTGGAGGAGTGTTTGAGGCAGCACATCTTTGCTCTAGATTGGATACTATCAGGAAGCAGAAGTAATTCTATGACTGGGTATTTTAAAAAGCCTTATCAAGAAGGGAGATACTAGAATGAAACTAAACTGTAACTGGTAAAGAAGTACAATCCTTCATACTAGCTAGGATAGGCAGATGTTGGTCAATTGTTTAATTTGGGAAAAGATTATGTTTTTGTCCATGTTCAAAAATGATTATGGAGAAGCACTGTTCTTGTTATGCTCCATCATGGTCACAGAGTGACCTTGTCTGATGTAGGTGGTCATTAAGACCAATGACCACCTGACATAGGTGGTCATTAAAGAGAGTTTAAAAATAATAACTTATAATGCAAACAAAAGTAAAAAAAAAAAAAAAGGCCAATATAATAGTTTTTCCTTAAGGCAGGATGAAATTGGTATAAACTGAAGAAAGATTATACTAGACCTTAAAATATCACGTAATGTTCTATGGAGTTGTTTATTTCAACAGGAAAACACCACAGTCTGGCTGTGAGGGACAGAAAGCAGTCAGGCACTGCTTTTCTCTTTCTCAGTGTGTTCATAACATACATAGTCAGTAAATAATGACAAATAAAACCAATATTGATTTAATGGTGACTAAGAGGCAGGTCTACACCAGGAGCTTCAGATACATGACCACATGATACTTCACTGGAGTCTTAGTTTTACAAGACAAGAATGTTATCCTTATTTGTTGCTGAGAAACTGGGTCTCCAAGAGATGAAGTGACTTATCTAAGGTCACAAACTTTGGGAGGATGAGATCTCAAAACTGTCTTTCTCCAAAAGGCATATTGTTTCCTCTCGGGCATACTTCCTTCATGTGTTTCAGTTAGCAAGCTGCAGAGAGAGGGTGGGCACACACCTTTCACACGAAACAACTTGGGAGATTCTCTTCAAAACTGTACTGTATTTATTGGGGAAATAAGGACTCCTATTTAAAACCATTCTAGCTCTCTTTTAGAATCTACTTGCCCTGCTTTAGGTGCTGTTATAATAAACTTACTACCTGTAGTGCCAGCTCATAGAAAATAGATACTGAAAACCAAAATGAGAGCTTGGGGAGGGAATGTTTCTGCACATCAACCACACTGCAAGTAGAGAGAGAAAAGGACAAAAAGGCCTATTTAACAGACACATAAAATCAAAGATCAAATCAGTTTGGAACCATTGAATATAAAGACAAACAGTATAATCAATCTCTGAGGCCATTAATGTATGAATACAATAAAACTCTTATTACAGTCATCATGGTAATCCAAAATTTTTAGAAAAATGTAAAATAATATTCATCTTATTCAGTTTATGGAGGCAATACACTTAATAAAGTATATTTAAAAAGTATGAACTACAACAAGTTTGTTGCTAAATAGGTAAAATTCTGTAATTTAGAGAATTTCTATTTGTAACTTCTATCACTTTGTCAGCTAAAACTGGCATTATGTTAATGTTATTAATGTTACTAAAACCAGAAACCAAATAATCTTATCACTATTTTACAACTCGATTAGAATTTTGTCTTCATTCAGATCTGTTTAAATGACATAGGTGGTCATTAAAGAGAGTTTAAAAATAATAACTTATAATGCAAACAAAAGTAAAAAAAAAAAAGGCCAATATAATAGTTTTTCCTTAAGGCAGGATGAAATTGGTATAAACTGAAGAAAGATTATACTAGACCTTAAAATATCATGTGAAGATAATGCTACTAATATTAGTCCCAGAAGATTTATATTAGGAACGTGAGTTATATGAGCCAGTGAATGGTCTGGATTAGAGGTGGCAAATTGTTAGTCTATAAAAAAATACAGCTTGTGGGCACATTTTGTTTAGTCTGCAGGGTATTGATCTACTCAGGGATTTTTGGAAAAACATCTGATTTCTACAAAGATAAACAATGAGCCAGCATGAGGATGATAGAGACATCTGTGTGTCCCACCTTTCTGCATGACATAATCGGCTGGAGCTAAGAAGCAGCTGCCGTTTATGGGGTTTTGGTCAAGCAAGTTCAAACACCTGGTACTCTGTAGCCCTCTGCACCGAGTCCTTGCAGACATTTGGATGTGTTTATGGTCCTGGTGAGGGTGTTTACTTGGATTTCCTTGTTTCTGTGATTCTTTGTATTCATCACTATGTTTCTCTTGTCCTTACTGACTTTTTATGCATGACTTGATCTTGTCTGTGTGTGTGAGTGTGTGTGGTCAAAAAGAGGAAAAAAAAGCAATTTTCAAAAATGAGTATGTGTTTTATCAAATATATATATTTTTAACAGGGAAGTTTTCATTTTTTAATTAGTATATCAGTGATACCTATTTTTTGCAAAAGTCTGGCAAATACATAGGACTTTGGTTCAACTATTTGCATTATCAATGTATAGATTAGTTTAATTTTTAAATCTGAGAGTTAAAATTGGATTTAAATCATTACAGGTTCACTTCAAAATCTAGGGACAAAATTATGAAATCATACAAGAAATTAATGTTCATTTATTTTCTTCAGTATAATTTTCTAGCTTTTTTATTTACTCTATGCAAACAAGATTACTGTCCTCGTAGTGCTTGAGAAGCATCACAAATCAAATTTAGACAGATCTCCTCGTTAGTAGAGTTCTTGATGTATTTATTAAACAGAGAAAATAAATTACATTTTATATTAATGTCATTAAGTCTCCAATCCATATTTTAGTTGCTACTTTTGCAACTGTAAATACTAATTTTGCAGATACAAAGGCTACATCACAATTCTATTAGTTTTGAAATTTTACCAGTAATGAGATATGATTATCCATTAAGATACAGTCCACCTATGAACACAAATTACACTATTGTGAATAATAGCCTACAATAATAAGTTTCTCATAGTCATTTGCTTAAAATATGAGATGATTTAAAATTTTTCATTTGACTATGACCCAACTTTGTGTATTTCATTTTGCTTGGAACCTTAGATACTGAATGCCTTAAGACTTTGTGCATATTATTATGATCCTCCTCAAGTAAAATGGAATATCCCAAAGGCTCTATTTTGTAGTTTAAATGTTATACTATAGATCCATTTATTTGCTACTAAAATTATGATATCCATCTTCTAGATTACTACTCTTTATATGAATAATATATATTCTAATTTTTACTTTAATATCTGATACTACATTTATTCATGATCTTCTATAAAGACTTTCTCTACTAAAATTGGCCAATTTTCTTCTGGCTTCCTTATTTAAGAGGCCACCACTAAGTCCTGTAGGCACACGTGTAGAATCCAAGGCATATTGATTATCACTTTCTAGAAGGTCATGTCTAATAAGATGTAGAACAGATTAGATGTCTCACAGCCTAGCTCCATGACAATGGCAGGAAAGGATGGATTTTGGAGATAAGGAGGCTGTAAATGATCTTATTCCACCTGGCCTAATGACTTCGTACAAGGAAAAAGTTATATAATTTAAATACAAAACAAATATATTTATACATGTGAATGTTTTCTGGGAGAGAGGAGATGCGTGGCCAGTCCTATTTCAGAGGATGGAACTAAGCACCAAAATTGGAAAGAAATAAAAGAAAGCCAGGCATGTTATAGTTTAGAAGTTGTTACACTTCTACAAATCTGATTCCTAAATAGATGACTATGTTTTTAAAACAGAATAGCTTTTAACCACTGTTGAAATTCTAATCTTAATTCTTATTCATGTGTCATAGCCCATTGGAGACTTCTGGGAGGATCTACATTTTGATGATGTAAAGTTGTTTTTTCCTAATTATAATGTGAAATTCATTTCCTTACTCATTTTTCTGGAGATTGCCTTTTTCATTTTGTTATTATCTTTCATTCCAAATGACTTTTGTTGGTACTCAAAGGAATTTATGTAGGCTTTCTGCCCTCCCTGCTATCTGCTCAGATGTCTTCTGGGAATAATTTCATAGTCCTCAGCTTCCAAATATCAGAGGGTTACTTCATGGAGTAAGTTTCCCATCTCTAGAAGTATTCAAGCACAGGTTGAATGACAAGGGGAAGAGGGTTTCTACTTCAAGTACAGAGTGAGAGTTAGGACCTCAAAGATTCAAATTATCTAATTGTGTATATCATTATACTTATCTACAGAAGCAAATGAAAGCCTATAGAAAGTGTTGAACCATTTGGTTTTTTATCTCTAATTTTTATGTGTGTATGTGTACATATTCTTATGGACAATGTTTCTGTCTTCTCAAAATTCATGCCTTGAATAATCCCCAATATGATAGCATCAGGAAATGGAGCCTTTGGGAGGCAATTATATCATAAGGGTAAAGTCCTCATGAATAGGATCAGTGCCTTTGTTTAAAAGATCCTAGAGAACTCTCTAGCTCTCTTTTGACTATATAAAGATAGAATGAGAATTTGGCAGTCTGCAGTTCAAATGTGAGCCCTTCCCAGAACCCAACCATGCTGGCACCCTGATCTTAGACTTCCAGTCTCCAGAACTGTGAAAAAGAAATGTCCTTTTTTCATAAGCCACTCAGTCTATGGTACTTTGTTATAGCAGCCCAAACTGACTAAGACATATGATACACATAGCATATATATATATATATATATACATCTTCCTCAATGTATTTTATGTCATGAAAGTTACTATTTTCTATGTTTTAAACAAATTAATTACAAAAGAAAAATATTATATATTGATATTTTATCATCATATGTATGTAATCCTTTAAGAGAGCAATTTTACCTTCTTTTTGTAAATATTTCTATAATAAAATTCTTTTTATAAATTTTAAATAGTATGAGTTTAGGAATTTTAACTTTCATTTTTTGGGGGAGACAGAGTTTCACTCTGTCACTCTATGCCCTGGATAGAGTGCAGTGGTGTCATTGTAGCTCACTACAACCTCAAACTTATGAGCTCAAGTGATCTTCCTGCCTCAGCCTCCTGGAGTGCTAGGATCAGAGCCATGAGACATACTGCCCAGCTAAGGAATTTTAACTTTTTAGTCCAAAATTTTTCTTAACTTAAAAAAAAAAGAGACACTTAGCCTATGGTGATATAAGACTGAATACTGCTTATGTTAGTTGGATGGTAGATAATGACTGATAGAGTAAAGACTTCTGGTGTGCTGAAATTTGGAATGTTCTGTTCTTGTTCTTAGTGGAGATTAGAGAATTGTGTTCATTTTATGTAAATTCTGTAAATTTATATTATTATTTTTGTACTTGGTGTGCATACAATATACTTAAATAAAAAGAAACTAACAAGGTAGACAAATGTCATTTTTTAGGAATTATTTTATAACAACTATGTCATTCATTGCAACCGTGTAATTTATTGGGTTAAAATTTTAATCCCTTTACTTTTAACCATCTGATCCTTCATAATCAAAGATAATTTCTTGTAGAAAAGATATGATTGTGTCTTTTAAAAATTCACTTGATAATTTCTTTCTTTAATTGGCATATTAAGCCAATAGCATTTAAAGGAATTATTGATATAGTTCATTTAATATCTAACATGTTCAAAACTGTTCTATTATATATTTGTTACACTCTTCCCTCCTTTTATGTCTTCTCTGATTTTAACATAGCATTTTATATGATCTCATTTTATCTTCTCTTTTACCATATTGATTATAATTTTTTAAAATTATTTTTGTTGTCTTAGATTTTCCAATATAAATATTTAACTCCACCTTCAAATCACACTATAATATTTCACACACAGTGTAGGTATCTTATAACAGACTATTCTCTATTCCTCCCCTTTGTTCCTTATGGCACTGTTGTCATTTATTTTTTTAATCCATATGTGTAATTACACAATACATTCTCTTCATTATTATTTTAAGCAGTTATCTTCTAGATCAATTTTAAAAAGCAATGAAACCTTTTACTTAACCTTTATTCCTTCTTCAATACTCTTCACCTATATATTTTTTCTCTAAATAACTTATTTTGAGATTTTGTTTTTGTCTTAGAAAGCTTTTATTTTGCCTTTACTTTTGAAGAAAAGTTTCACTAGATATAGAAATCTAGGGTTTTTTCCTTTCAAAAATTTATATATTTCACTATACTCTCTTCTTCTTGCATAGTTTCTAATGGGAGAGTCATTGTAATTCTCAAGCCTGTTACTCTATAGGTAGGGTGTTTTCTCCTGCGCCAGCTTCTTTCCAGATTTTCTGTTTGTTTTTGATTTACTGCAATTTAAATATAATATGTCGAGGTGTTATGAGGTTTTTTTGGTTGTCTTTTTGTTTATTTAGTTTTTCATTTGTTTGTTTTTGGTATTTATCCTCTTTGATGTTCACTGAGCTTTCTATGTCTGTGGTTTGGTTTCTGGTATTTGGGAAAATTCTAAGCCATTCTTACTGCAGAAAGTTATTTTGTTCTGTTCTTTCTATCTTCTTCCTCATATTTAAATTATGCATGTTATACCAGTTGAAATTATCCTGCCATTCTTAGATGTTATGTTCTGTTTTTGTTTTATTAATTTGTTTTTTATTTACTTCTGTTTGCATTTTATTATAATTTGGGAAGTATAATAACACAATAATACTTTGAATAATTATTCATTACTTTATTCAAAAACATGCCTACAGATAATATTCTGTCAATTCACATTAAATATGCTCTATGATTGGGTTCCACATTTTTATTTATTTATTCCACAAATTTTTATTGGTTGTACACTAGGTACATATGTGCCAAGTAAACTGGAGGTTGAGGTTACAAAGATGAATAAATTAGAGTATATATTCTAAAAAGCACATAATTTAGTGAGATAACATATAGAGCTTTAAAATATTTAAAACATAAACTGTAATGAGCATAATAGTAGACGCCCTTATCAAGTGCCATTGGAGAGCAATCTATGAGAGGACTATATGACTTCATGTAGATTATCCTTTGTTAGTCCTTTCATAGAAATCAAATCTAGAAGGGACTTTGGACATTATTTTGGCCAACAAACTCACTCCAGTCCATTCTTCAAGTTAAATCTCCATTGCTTCTTACTCTCTTATACCTAAACACTCCCAGCCACCCTACTCCCCAACACACATATACACACACACAAAAATTTAAACCTTTCAACAGAGGCCTGTTGTTTCCCCAATGATAAAGTGTTGCCATACTCGATTCATATGATTCCAGGAAAAAGGAAACAAACATGTTCCTTTCTCATTTCCCATTAGGCATTTTATAATACTGAAAATATTTTGATCAGAAGCAAATTATAATCCACAGAGACCCATCGCATGTGAGAGACTCAGTTTAGAAATGATGGCTCCTTCAGACATGTTCATACTATCATAGACTAACCATGTCTTCTCTTTTCTTGTTATTTAACTTTGTGGGCCCGTGTCTCATCTTCAACTAGAAAACTAAGTTATTTCAGGGCAATAATCACATTGCATGCTAATTTGTTTTCCCTGGGGCATCTAACATAGCAGCTCACGTCTAGTAGGCAGTGGAATATTATTTGTGGTTGACTGACTCTAGGCTTCCATAATTCAGTTTGTGGTCAGGTATTGGTTGAACTTAGAGAAAAAATCATTTAAATTTGCAGGCAGCCCTGGCTTGTGGGATATGCCATGGCTTACCATTTTTATTCATAAATTGCTTTCTGCTACAGAGTTCATTTTTAAAAAGGAATGGAGTAGGGGGAATTAGTGGTGAAGCCATCTTCTCAGCATTATCAGTGGAATTCTGAACATCAAATGAGATAAAGCCTAAAGCAGCATTAATGTCACTTAATGTTATGTAGCCAAGTTGTACTGCGTAAAACTCTAAGAAAGATATGCTCCAAAGTGTCTCGAGACATCCATAGTCTAAAAAGCCCTCCCATTTTATTAGGAGAACTTAACAATAGCAACAACAACAGAAAGAATAATCTCTCCCATATGTATTTATAGTACTTAATGATTTACCTCTAACCCAACATTATATTTCATTATTTGTGTTAATACTAATTCATGCCATCTAACACTAATCATAGCTTACTATGCAAATCCATTTGCTTTTCCAAACTATCCTTCTGCTCATGCTATTGCACATTCCCAAAATTTTCTCCTACTTTTTCCATATTCCTAAATTCTAATGTTTTTAAGGATCTAACTTAAATGCCGTGACAGTCTTGAAACAGCCTTTTCAAGCCTTTTCTTGAAAGACAGCCTTTTCTTCTGCAATGGGAAGTGATGCCTCTCACCTCTTGAATCCCACAAGGCACTCAAATATATATTTCTGTTCCCAGAATGGAGCTTCCAGTGACAGACCTGCACAGTAGACTCTTGTACTGGCCAATAATTTATACACTTTCTACTATTTTTGTTTTCTAACTCTTCTTTGTCTAGCCTTCTAAAAATTATGCTTTTGAAGGAATTGAAGGAAAAAGAAGTAACATAACTTTGTCTTCTCTGTGAGCTTTTTAAGAAAATGATGGGAGTCTTTGTATCTCCTAGGTACACAGTAATATGACCTTTCCTATGTAGATGTATATTAAATGAATGATGAAGAGTTAATAAAAAAAGAGTCAATATAATATTATATTATAATAATATAATAACTACGTGTTATTGTATTAGAAATCAAAGTACCATATTGTGCTTATAATTCCTTTCATGAATTTATTTATTTCAATTGAATATAACCACCATGGAATATTATCCAGAAATATGAAAATTAACATAAAATTTCAATTCTTTTATTTCATTGATACCATAAATTTATATGAACTTCAGAAAAATAGAAAAAGTTGAAGCTAGATATTTATTTTACAGTTATTTGGTGTCTTACGAAAATTGCATTTAACTTTTGAACAATAAAATTAAAATTCAAACGAGAAATTCTACAAGATAAAATACATAAGGAAGAATTTCATATAATATATTAAATTTGCAAGCTTTCTGGAAGTTATTTCATTATACAATTCTTATTGGAATTTAAAAAGAATTGAAAGTTAAAGTCACCATGGTGAATTTTACTGGAGAAATCAACATTTTGCCTTTAGTTATCTGGACATAAATTGAGAAAGAGAGCATTTGCATTAAGAAGACATAGCATTGTTATGTATAAAAGAGCTCAGGGTCTTTGCTCCAATGCTTTGATTGCATTTTCTCCTCCTATTTGTAAATGCCTTAAAACAACATCTTTCTAAGTTTTTCTACTCTAGTAGGCTTCTTCAGTTGGTAGGAAAAATAGTCTGAAAGCTCCCTGTTTGCTAAAAGAAAAAGAGTTCTTAACCATATTTAATTGTTTTTACTAAGCCATCGGAAGACCTCTTATTAAAAGCAGTTGAACTAGTCGATTTCTTTTTCTCGGAAAGTCCATATTCCCCTTGTAATTTGTTGAAGTGGTTGTGAAGTTGGTGAGCATAATTGTTCAAATAGATAGGACTCTAATCAGAATGTAAACTAACCAGGATTAGATAATATTATTTCCTTTTGTATTGTACCTCCTTAATATTGAGATCAACCATTGCTTTATTAACAGTAGAGAATTGGGCAAATAAAATCACTAACTAGCATGTATGCATTTGAGTTTGGCTGTTTTCTAACAATAACAAACCTATAAATAGGCAGGAACATACAACGTTTTTTTTTTTTTTTTTCCAGCAAAGCAATCAACATTTGAGTGTAAGTATTCTTCCCATTTAGATTCTACAGGTTCATGAGATATTTTTGAGCCACATTAGTTTTTTGCAACATGTAATACATGTTTTTGTTTTCCATTTTCTTTATGAACGTGAGCCCTTTTGCACCTTGGGATTGACAGTATAGTTTCCAAGAATACTGAAGCAAAATGTTTCTGTGTGTGCTTGTTGTTTTCGTATTCTCTATTTGGTTAAGCTTGTGGCTTTTTTGTTTGTAGTTGTTGAATCAAAGTGGAAGCCAAAAGCTCTTCCTGAAAGTCAGTTGGAAGCTGTTGACAAATCTGTAAGAATTTCAAAGTCAATTAAAAGCTAAACCCTTGAGTTAACTGTGCTCCATTTAGAATATCTTATTTGTGTCATAGACGATTCATAGACTGAGCAGCAGCTCTCTTCATACTTCTCTTGCACTCATCTGTAAACTTAATTTTGAGATTTATTTCTCAGTGCAGCAGCATAGCTCTGCTTGCTCTTCTCTAGACAAATGTAGTCATGACTTCCTCTCAAATCTTCCTAATGATTACCTGAGGATGTTACTTATGTCAAATTTTAATTCATTATTTTCAAATCAGTAGACAGCTGTAGCTACAACGCAAATTGCCTACTTCAGTATAGAACTTCTGCACTATGTTCTCATATTCAATTTTGCTTAACACCTTTCTGTGCTATGAGGTTTGCCAAGTTTAAGGCAAGATGCCTAAAAAATTATATTGAACAGTGGAAATGTTACTGGTTGATGTTTAAGGATTTAATGGCTAAATAAACTATCTTAAAACAATTTAAAAATATGTAGTTTTCTTTGCATTAAGTACTAAAAGAGCAACTTGAAGCCTACTAGCATTTAAAAGCATTTTATGGGCATTGTTATATGATTATATAATATTTGTGTGTCCTTCTTAAATGAGTGAGCGGAAAAGAAGATGTAGATTCCTGTCAATAAACCGCAAAGGCATAATAAAAATGCTAATAGAGATAGTGCAAACTTTCTCATTTTTACATTATTTTGCTAAATGATAAAAAGACCATTCATAGAGCTAATAATTTCTTCGAAAGAAACAACTAACACAAATAAGTATATTAGCAAATTTCCCTATTGAAAAAAATCTTCTATTTTCTTTAAAAAATAAAGGGTATTTGAAATTATATTTTCCAAAAACAAATTAGTTAGCAGCATTGTATTACATATGACTTTTCCAAATAGACTTTTATTCATTTAACCATGTTATTAAATTGTCCAATATTCATAATGTTCCACAAATTGCTTTATATTTGAAATGTGATTTTAATTATATGAAATTACTAAAAAGGGAGTTGAACAGAAAATGTTTTCAGAATAGCTAACTCTTTCTCTTTTAGCCTCCTATTTTAGTTATTATTTTTTGCCTTCTGATTCACATTGTTTTCCAACTGTTTTGGTGTTACTTTTAAACAATTGAAGGTGAATGGATTCCTGAGAGCATGGGCATTGTTAGTCCTGTTCACCTCTGTGTCACCACAAACTAGAAACAGTGTCAAGCAGACAGGAGGTGCTTGATACCAATAAAAAATTGTTGAACAAATGACTGAAGGAAGAAAATCTTAGGACCATCTGTCCAGTGATATAAAGCTCATTTTCACAAATAAAATCAAACATGAGTAAAAAAAAATTGAGCTTTATATCTTTTGCATCCAGCATAACATCTTGCACAAAGCAGGTACTTAATATTCCATTTATTTGGCCAACAAAACTGTATTCTTTTTATAATTCCAATAAAAATTAAGACCTGAGTAAATATGTGGTGAATAAATAAATAAATAAGCATTCAAAGCACCTAAGAAACAGATCATGTTCTTATTCCTAATCTACAGAAAGAAACTGAGGACTAAACTTAATGTCTTTGCTAGTATCTCACCATAGTGGAACTGGGAATGGAACCCAATCTTTTAACAGAGAGTCCAGTGTTTTTCCCACTAAGCCAACATTCCCCCAAGATAGTTCAGTGGAAGGTGTTTTATGGAAATAAATGTATTACCCTTAAGTATGATTATCTTAAATTCCTTCTTCAGGTGGTACTTTAAAAGTACATAAAAGATGATGTACTTTAAATATACAGTAAGTCTTCACTTAAAGTTGTCTATGGATTCTTGGAAATTGTGACTTTTAGTGAAACAATGTATAACAAAACCAATTTTACCAAGACTAATTGATATAAACAGGAATTAAGTTCCTATAGCATATTTCTGGTATTAAAAATATCACCAAAATTCTAAATATGGATCAAAACGCATCTAATATTAAACATTGAAATAAATGTGAGCTATATATTCATTTAAGAAAGATTAATAAAAACAAGTAACATTTATCTGCTTATTCCAGTTCAGGGTCTCAGCTGGCCAGATCCTCTCCTGGCAGCTCAGGGTACAAGGCAGGAACCAGCCCTGGACAGGGTTACACTCCATTGCAGAGTATACTCACACACCCACACTCACTCACACTGGCACAATGTGGACAGGCCAATTAACCTAAGGCATGTATTTTTGGGGTGTGGGAGGAAACCAGAGTATAAAATCCAGTCTTATACAGAGAGAATGTGCAAAATCACAAAGGCAGCGGCTCCGACCAGGACCTGATATTTTTTTCTAATCAATTTTGTAATGAAACAATCTTGAGAAAAACATTATTCGAGGACTTGCTGTACATTTAAGATTCAAAATATTCAAAATTCTTATATTCAAAATTTACAAAATTCTTCTTCAACATGAACACTGGGTCTGCAAAGTCAGATGAGTGAAATTTAAATAAAAAAGTGAATTATTTTCAATTCAATTATTTTGTCCTTGTGCAGCCACTTGAAACTCATAATAGTCACAGTGTATCTTATAATAACTGATTATAGATATGGTAATTAGTAATATGAAACTAGTGGTTTAAAATCTCTAGACTCTCAATTCTCTTTCGCATGTTTATCCAGTCTACTCACCCTTTGAAAAAAATGTATATATTTACATGTCCTCTGTCATCTCACATTTAGTGGAAAGTCTGGCAAAAATGGTTAAAAAGAAGAAGAATCATTGATTTTCTCTGGTGCTTTAGAGTTGACCTACCGTTCCTGCTCCTTCTACAATATCCTTTCAAGTGTGGAATGAAGTGGATACACACACAATAGATAAATGGATGATAGGCAGATTTATATTGATAATGACTAAAGTTTACACCAGGTCTCTTTACCTAGAAAATTGTTGAGTACCCAAGTTTGTTACATCTATTATATTTAACCTACTAATCACCCTTGTGTTCACAACTAATACCATGCAAATCCACCTTATACTTCCCAAATGGGAAGGAACTCAACCACAAATTATTCTACCATGAATTAAATTTTATTTCACATGAATGGGTCTTTTCTCATTGTATATAATTAAGATGAGGAAGGTTATAATCAAAACAACCAAGAGAGGTTCACATGCCGTTAAGCTTTGTGTTCATTGCTGTTCTTCGTGAAACTCCAACTTAGGATGCCATTACCTTATCTGTTTCAAAACAATGTCTTGCTAACCTATTAATTCCTCCTGAATTCACTATTTTAATACCATTTGTATTTATTAAAACAATGAGACATTTTCTTCCACTACTGTAATAGATTTAGAGCTAGAGGAATTTGGAGGTCATTTTACAACTGAGAAAACTGAAACACTGAGAGTCTCATAGTTCATGAATATTTGTTGTGTAGCTACCATGAGCCAGGTACTCTGCTCCACTATGTCCTTGTTCATAGGCCATTCAGATAAGAAATCCAACACTCCATGACACCCTCACAACATAACGGTGTATGAGTTAACCCAGATCATATGTTTACTCAAAAGCATATGAGCAGAGATTTTTCCAATCAAGTGTTTGTTTTCTTTTTTTAATTTTTTTTAATTGAAGTATAATTTACATATCATGCCTTTATTCCATTTTAAGTGTACAATTAAATGATTCTTAGTAAATTTACCAAGTTGTACAGCTATTCACATAAATCAGTTTTAGAGGATTTCCTCCCCTCTATTGAGACCCCTAATTCCCATACCCAACTACATTTCAAGCATGCCCCTCCCCTCCACAGTGCTCACCACATCCCTCAGATATGGCTCTCCCCTCAATCCCCCGAATCCCTGGTGAACACCACCACCATTTGAGCACCATGGTGTTAATCAGTCAGTACCAATTTGATGGCAAGTACATGTGAGGCCCATTCTTCTGGTCTTATGTCACCTCACTTTGAATACTGAGCTCAAACTTAATCCAGGATAATATAAGCGGTGCTAGCTCACTGTCATTTCTTAAAATTGAGTAATATTCCATTATAAACGTATACCAAATTTTAATAATCCACTTATGAATTGACGGGCACTTAAGTTGTTTCCACGACCTAGCAATAGCAAATTGTGCTGCCATAAACATTCGGGTGCAGATGTCTTTATAACAGAATGTCTTATGCTCTTTTGGTTAGATGCCTAATAATGCTATTGCTGGATC
>CAUYRT010107476.1:0-82420 GCA_963574885.1 Lepilemur ruficaudatus
TATCTGTATTGGGGGTGGAGGGAGACACAACTCAATTCAAAATATTTATCAAGATCTCTTTACCCCAAAGCATAAGACTAACATTGCACTGCTCTTTTGATCCATGTACAGTATTTTACAATTTATAGTGTAGAAGTGACAGCACTACACTATTACAATACCTCTATTACAATACCAGAGGCAGATGTAGGAATTAGAGTGCCAATTGATTAACTTTTAAGTCGCAATTCAGCGAAAGTTGTTCAAACTCGCTAATAACAAAAATACAATTTAATGAAAGAAAAAAATTCCCATCAGTCAGAAAATACTGTAAAAATCCATGACAAGATTTTTTAATAATGAAATTATTAATTGAATAATTTTCAATATGCTGTAAAGAAAAAATAAAAATCTCAAGACGCTCCAAAATTCATCATGCCAAAAGGGAAAAACAAGCATGAGAACTGAGTCGCATAAGCACTGCCATCCTCTCCCCAGTGAGGTACACATGTCCCCTTTTAAGAAATGAAGGGGCTTATAAAATGACTAAACAGGGTTTTCTTGGTGGACTTGGTATGGGAGGGAGAAAGGAAGCCTGACTGGCAAGGTGGTCTTGTTACACAGGTAAGTCTCACTATAGTAGCCCATACGGGTTTTATGAAGACCTTTAAAGGTGTCATACTCTTATCAATCCTGACCCAGATCAAATAAGTAAGACCAGACTGCATTTAAGAGATTCTCTACAGATGCAAATTTCTTCCTCAGCCTACCCACCTAGACAGCCTTATAGCATTATTCCTGTTTGCCCACAGCCATCTTAAAATTTGTAAAATAAATATATTTGGGGTTAAAATATTTCTTATTTCCTTCAGCCCTAAAAAATCCCTTCAAGATAAACAGACCCTGTAAAATGAGTGTGTGCCAATTATAACTTTAGGACTATAGCACAAATAAATTCTTAAATGTTGATTACAAGTTTATCTCCACAGATGCAAACCAAGGGAGAGATACGATCACTCTTCTACCTACCTGGAGAATATCACAACATTGACTATTTCCTCTATCCCCTTTTTTAGAATGTTCATCTTATCTTATGTAGATTTATTGAGCACCATGCAGAACTTCACAAGAATACCATCAATTACCTCACTGCTTACCTCCTTCACCCCTCTTTTTTCCCCATGCAACCCCTTTTTCCTTTAAATGCAAAATTCTCAATCTCTTCTGAGATCCCAGTCCACAGTAGATATTTTGTGGGTTGTGCTTTTCCTGGGCACATCCTTAAAATCATGGCTTAATAAACCTCAATTGAGTGTTACTCTTGTATTCAGTCACTTATTATTTAAGTTAACAATGTCAAGTGTGATTCAAAATAAGATCATTTTTCTGAAGTCCAACTTGACAATATGTACCAAAAAACTTTTCAAAAGCGTATTCCTTTTGGTTCTGCAATAACGTTATCTTAAATATGTGATCAGACAAATGTGCAAAGGTATATGCATAAGGACTTTTATTTCAGTATTGTTTATAATAAAAGAAAACTACAATTTATTAAAATATCCATTAATATGAATGTAGGTAAAAGTTTTAGACAATGAAATGCTATGCAACTGAATCTCAACCTGCTTGATCCACTAAATCAAATTCTACTTTATCAGAAATGCAAGGCAAGAAGAATATATTGAATGATACCAAAGGAATGTAATTAGCATATCCCAATCTTTTGTAACGCTACAGAACAAAAGATTCCATCTTTCCTTAAAACAAATTGCAATGAAAGAAAAAAAGGAATAGGGGAGCAGGAACAACTGATCAAAAAGAACTCGAGACATATTATCCAATGTGGAATTTATTTGGATCACGAAGCATATATAAAGAAAAATTTAAAAAAATACTATGGCAAGCAGAAAGTTTTAATCATTAAATGATATTTGATTAGATTAAGGTATTATAATTAACTTGTTGGCTAAGATGTTGGCATTCTTATGTTTTTAAAAAGGAATTCATATTTGTGAAGCAAGTTCATTGTGCACTGGTTACCAACTTGTCTGAGTCCCATCGGGCAGAACACGCTTACATGCAACAAGGTACATGAAATGGTTATGTTTTACTTACATACAGGCAGCAAAGGAAAACAGAAACCTAGGATTCATTGTGAGCTATTCCCTCAAGGATCAGGAAACCTGTCAGGATGGATGGAATCTCTTCTGCACATGCCCCAATTGCAGCTGAAAGACCCTGGAAAGTAGCCCACCTGGGCTTTGTGCTCCAGGGTTACATGACCCACTGAGTCAAAGAGTTGAAGGACATCCCTGTTTTTGGTAGAGACTGGAACAGAGCCTGGACTGTTCCAGCCAGTTTTTCCCTATTTCAGATGTTGCATTCTCAGCACATTCTACAGTTATTCTTGAGAACTACACACAAGGAAGGGATGAGAACTGGGTTGGTCCAAAGCCACCCAGAGAACTAACTACCTTGCAATATATCTTAGAGATATTTGCAGATGAATTGGTATAATATCTGGGATTTGTTTATAATAATTCAGGACTGGAGGTGTAGGTTAGTAGGAGGGATCTGGATGAAACATGATTGGATTGATAATTGTTGAAGCTTTGTGATCAGAAAGTGAAAGATCATTACTTTTTTGGTTTTCATAACATTTTAGAATAAGCATTAAAAACTTAAGTATTTAGAGCTAAGTAAAAAAGCATGACATGGAATTACATATCACACTGCTTTTGTTGTATAAAATATGATAGCAAAGCCCAGGAAATTTCATTCCAAAATATAACTCCTTGTGATAAAGAGTATTTTGAATTAAATGTCCTTAGAGATCAACAGGTGTTGAAAGGGGCTTTCCCTCTGTCTGCGTAAAACCAGATAGACACATTAAAAGAACAATTGCCTTTCCTTCCCTTTCTTGTTATCTCAATATATTGCAGAAGACCAAGCATGCAATCAGAACTGGTCCAACACATTTTAAACATATTTTCCAAAGAGAATCGTTTAAAGGTCAATCTGTTTCCCCCATCCATTCATTCTTCCAAGTATGTATTTATTCTCCCTAGTAACCATTTATTGCCCTTAAACAGAATTTCCTCATTCCTCATTTCCCCCACTCAAAGTGAGGGTATACAAACTTCTGGCCCAATTGAAATATTGGGTAATCGCTCTGTGATTTTCCCCATGTACATGGTAAATGAATTTGTAATCTCTTTCTCTTATTAATCTGCCTTATTGTGAGTTGATCTTTCAACAAAACTTCCAGAGGTGAAGTTTTCCTTCCCCCCCATGATGGTAAATAAACATGCATAATAGAAGAAGATGGAAAGATAAACCAAATGTTAATGGTAGTTATCTCTGAGTGGTGGCATCCATACATAATCATGAATTTCAGTACACTTTAGAGTAACTGGTGACTTATTTTGCAATCCTTAGTATTCAGAAAATGGAATTATTTTAACCTTAAACATTTCTTTTTGTTAACTATATTTTTCTTGTGAGCTGAATATTCATATCTATATCCAAAGCACTGTACTACTTGTATTGAAAAGAACAAAAAGTGCATTAGAGATACTTAAGGAATAATTCATGTAGTCTGCAGCCTACCAAATGTTTCTAGTGGTTGGAATTATCTCCCTGGAAGGTGTTGAGAAAAGCTGCCAAATTCTCCTTCTATGGTTCAGTTTCTTCAAAACTACACACAGACCACCCCCTTTTGTTGACACATTCTCTCTTCAGAAATGTTAGCCAATTAACTTGGCCAGAGTTGACTTTCCTTTTCATTTCATAGCTTTGGTTTGGGAAATATCCAGATCCTTAAGGATTTCTACATATGTTTAAGAGAAGCCAATTTACATTGATTTTACAAGTTTAACTCTTTGGGAGTGATTGTGCATCTATATTGGTGTATTTCATTCTATAGACATCTAATTTTTCTGTTTTTCTGGGTTACTGAGAATGTAGAGTTGAGATTTTGTTATCTATAGCATTTCTGGTTTTAAGGAGTAACATTACTCACTGTCACATTTCTTTTATTGACCTGCATATGTATTTCCTACATCAAAGGTAAACTTTTTTTTTTTCTTTTCAAGCATTCTATTCTTTGACAATCTTCTATTCAGTATCAGGTCAAAGTTAATTTTCTTTATCTTGCACGTCTCTCTTCTACGTAAGCCCTAACATCTATTTCCTTCCTCCCTTCCTTCCCGTTTTTCTCCCCCCGCCTTCTCTCTAGTTGCTGGTTGCCATCAAGATTTATCCATCTTTAAAATTTCAATTAATTCGAATTGTTGAAAATGGCAACACAAGTGTTTTATATTAGTGGAAAATTATTGATCAGGTGTTGCTGGGCTAACTAGTAGGCTCCTTGATAATGCTACTCAAAATGATGTATACACTGGGTAATCTCCACAATTTCAAATACAGATAACATACGATGCATCCAAGTTTATATATGTTTCCCCAATGACAGAGTTGCTTTAATTAGTATATTTCTGCTGTTTCAGTGACCTACTACCTATGTTTTCCCACAAAATTTGGCTTAAACTAATTTGTGTAGCATGAGATCATAAACTTCGATCTAAAACAGACCATCCCTTTGTGAACATACATATGTTTACTTAAAGGATATTATAAAGAGCAGGTGGGTAAGCTTCATGATACTGTATCCAGTGGCTCAGCCTTTCGTGCCGGTCCACACACATAAGAAGCAGGAAAACATCCTCTTGAATAGACATAATTAAAAAGAAAGTTTCATAAATATGACATGTTCACAATATTTGCAGTATTTCTTGCTTCTTGTTAAGACTGAAAAACCTCAAGGAACATTTCTCTTTGCAGTACTTTAGAGTGTCTCTCTGAATATGACAGGATGAGCAGCTGCATTTCAACTTACATATGTCATCTTCAACATATAGAAGTTGCATATAGCAAAAACCAACATTTTCTTGAGAGCATTTCACTGGTTTATGGATCTTACAAACAATTTTACCAATGCTTAAACCACATGTCAGTGTATGAGAGTTTTCTCATTTGCCCCCAGTTTTAATACTTATGGATGTTGAGTTCATGGTACCTTTAAGGTAGGTACTATTATTGTCTCCATTTTACACATTAGGCACAGGTAAGTTAAGAACCCAGCTAAAAATCACACAGCTGCTGAATGTTCAAGATGACACTGAACCCCAGGAGCTTCATATTCAGAGCCCATTTAGTCATACTGCTCTCCTGCAAACAAAATGAAAAATGAACTACTCTTTTATTTTGAATTTTGTTTTTAATGGACACGTGATCATTATACATATTTATGGGGTAGGGTTTGATGTTTCCATACCTGTACACATTGTGTAATAGTCAATTCAGGATGATTAGTGTATCCATCGTCTCATATATTTATCACTCCTCTCTGGTAAGAACATTCAAAATCTTCTTTCCTAGCTATTTTGAAATATACAATACAATATTGTTAATCATGTTCACCCTATTGTTCAGCAGAACATCAGAACTTATTCCTCCTTTCTAACTATACCTTTTCAGTCATTGACCAATGTCTCCTTGCCCCCTCTCTCTTATCCTTGCCAGGCTCTGGTAACCATTCTTCTACTCTCTACTTCTATGAGATCCATTTCTTTGGATTCCATATATGAGTGAGATCATGCAGTATTTGTCTTCTGCACCTCGCTTATTTCACTTAATATACTGCCCTCCAGCTTCATCTATGTTGTGGAAAATGACAGAATTTTATGGTTGAAGAGTATTCCATCAGATACACATACCACTTTTTGTTTATCCATTCATCTGTTGATGGACACATAGGTTGATTCTATATCTTGGCTATTGTGAATAGTGCTGCAATAATCATGGGAGTGTAGATATCTATTTGACATACTAATTTTATTTCCCTTGGATATATATACAGCAGTGGGAGTAATGGATCATATGGTAACTCTATTTTTAAGTTTTTAAGAACCTTCTTTGGTGTTTCCCATAATGGCTGTACTATTTTACATGTCCACCAACAGTGTATATGACTTCTTTATCGGTCTATATCTATGTCAGCAGTTGTTATTTTTTTTTTTTTTTGGATAATGGTCATTTGATTGGAGATATCTCATTGTAGTTTTAATTTTCATTTCCTGAGGATTAGTGATATTGACCATTTTTTCATATACCTCTTGGCTATTTTGTATATATTCTTTTGAGAAATGTCCATTCAGGTCATCTGTCCATGTTTTAATCAGATTATTTTTGGTTTCCTATGGAATTATTTGAGTTCCTTGTATATTCTGGATATTAATTCCTTATCAGATGCATACTTTGCAAATATTTTTAGCCATTCTGTAGGTTGTTACTTTACTCTGTTGATTGTTTTCATTGCTGTGTAGAAGCATTTTAGCTTGATGTGATCCCATTTGTCTATTTTTGCTTTTGTTGACTGTGCTTTTGGGGTCTTATTTAAAAAATCCTTACCCAGAGCAATGCTATGAAATTTTTTCCATGTGGTTTGTTCTACTAGTTTTGTTGTTATATGTCTTATATTTCAGTTTTTAATCCATATTAAGTTGATTTTTGCATGTGATGAGAGATAGGGGTCCAGCTTCATTCTTCCATATGTGAATATCCCTTTTCTCCAGCACCATTTATTGAAAAGATTGTCCTTCCTTCATTGTATGTCTTAGCAACATAGAAAATCAGTTGGTTGTGTGTGGATTTATTTCAATATCTCATATTCTGTTTCATTGCTTTGTAAGTCTATTTTTATGCATGGGAATTGCTGTTTTCATTAGTATAGCTTTGTAGTGTACTTAAGTCAGGAAATGTGATACCTCCAGCTTTGTCCTTTTTGTTCAAGATTGCTTTAGCTTATTGGGAGAAAGGGTCTTTTGTGGTTCCATACAAATTTTAGGATTGTGTTTTTCTATTTCAGTGAGGAATGTCATTGATATTTTGATAGGGATTGCATTAAATATACAGATTGCTTTGGGTAATATGGATATTATAATGATATTAATTACTCCAATCCATGGGCAGGGAATATCTTTCCATTTATTTGTGTCCTCTTCACAATTTCTTTCTTCAATGTTTTATAGTTTTCAGTATAGAGATATTACACCTCCTTCATTAAATTTATTCCTAGATATTTTATTTTATTGTAGCTATTATAAATGGGATTATTTTCTTGATTTTTTTCAGACAGTTCTCTATTAGTGTCTAGACATGCTAGTGATTTTTGTCTGTTGATTTTTATCCTGCAACTTTAAATAATTTATTTATTAGCTCTAACAGGTGTTTAATGGAGTCTTCAATGTTTTCTACATATAGGATCTCATTGTCTGCAGAGATGACTTAACTTCTTCGTTTCCAATTTGGATGCTATTTATTTCTTTCTTTGGCCTGACTGCTCTGGATTGGAGTTCCAGTACTATGTTGAATAGAAGTGGCAAAAGTAAGCTTCCTCATCTTGTTCCAGATCTTAGAGGAAAAGATTTCCACTATTCTCCATACATTATGATATTAGCTATAAGTTTATCATATATGATCTATATCATGTGGAGGTATATGCCTTCTATACCTAATTTGTGGAGAGTTTTTATCATGAAGGGATGTCAGATTTTGTCAAATGCTTTTTGTAAGTCTATTGAAAAGATCATATGGCTTTTGTTCTTCATTCTATTAATGAGCTGTATCAGGTTAATTGATTTGCATACATTGAACCATCCTGCATGATTAGGATGGATTCCACTTGATCATGATGAATGATCTTTTTAATGTGCTGTTGAATTTGGTTTGCTGGTATTTTGTTGAGGGTTTTTGCCTCCAAGGTCATCAGGGATATTGGCCTGTAGTTTTTGTTTTTGTTGTTATTGTATCTTTGAGAATGATGTACTCTTAACATTTAGGCATATTAGCAAATATATTGCTAGTGGTTTTGTTTTAAGAAATAAAACATTAACAATAAAGTAAATGTGCTCTTTGTCTGCAAACCTCAGATTTTTTTTCCTCCTCCACTCCTGAAGGGAATCAATCTTACGGGTTTGGCATGTTTGTTTTCAGTGCACTTTATGCTGTTTATATAGGTAAAATAAGTACATTTGCATAAACAATATACAGCTTTTTTGAGTGGTTTAAAGATAGAAGTAATATATCTTTGAACCTTTTAAACTTTTTTTCATTAAACATTATGCTTATGTTGAAAGCATTTTTTATTAGGTATCTTGTCTTAGGAGTTGGCAGTCAGCATTTATACAACTGTGTTTGTACGGGGAGAGAAGATGACCCTGCTTCAAGTCATAGGTTACAAAATTTTGCACAGAGTTGGGAAGGAGGTTGTTTTCTCTAGCTTTTCAGGGAATAAAAAATATTTTTCTAGGCTCAAGACAGGGCTTGGTCAAAGCATATGGACTGGTACCTTTGGCATAGACATTCTTGAGCAGTGAGTGGATCAAGCAGAGACAGGGAATGAAGAATAGACTGGTTGCCAAGGTTGGGTTTCAGTTGATGAACTTGTTTATGGGAGCTAGAAGGAACACCCTAAAAATAGTTGTAACACAATCTAAAAGAATCTCATTTCTAGAAATTTTCTCAGTGGAGCCCTAAAGACAAAATGAGGTCACTCAGAAAAATGCAGGGTATTTATTTTATAATCGCAGACTAGTGAAACCTGTTTTATACGGATTACCCAATATTCACTTTTTTGGTTCTTGAAGGAATTTTCACAGACATCAAGAGTAAATTATTGTCATGCACACATCCCTTGAGGGTCAACAGGCATGTTAACAAAGACTAATTTACCCCTCACTTAGGATTTAAAATGATATGAGAACAGGGTCACTTCTGTAACTCTTGGGGGTCAGGTGGCTCGCAGAGTGAGCTCTAAGAAGAAAAATTTTGTATGTCGGAAGACTAATGCTGGGGAATTGGGCATTAATACTAAAGTCCCCGCTTCATAATTTTGCTTACAGCCACCTCTGATGATATGTTAAATCATCAGAGGAAAGAAATTATTTTTATATATCCCCCTATGTTTTCTAAAATAAAAATATTGATCTTTCATAGAGGCTTTCATGTCAAAGAAGTCAATTTTCCTAATTTTTGGACCAGCCCTATGTTGTTACATTTCTGGCATCTCCTCAGCCACCTGTGCAACTTTCTAAATTTTCATTTTACAAAATCTAGGAGGACTTTTTATATGCTTAATAAGGTCAGACAAGTTGAACTTCAGGCTTTAGGGACAGAAATAGGGGAAAATTAGAGAGGAAAATGCATATGGAAAAAATAACGCCAGGCTGTTATTCTAGTAAATGGTCACATTTGTTTTCAATATGGTTTTGAATTTGGTGTGCAAGATTGAAATTTGACTTCTTTTCTAAGTCAGTCTCGACCCAGGAAAGAATGAAAGAAGTTATCAAAGGATGCAAAGAATACCCAGAACAAAGCAATACTCAGAAATGAGTAATTTCCAAGACATTACTTAGATCAATTTGGTTACGTTTTCCTCAAGGATAAAATAAACATAGTAATAATTGCCACAGATTGGCATAGAATATTTTCAATAAAGTTTTTTTTTCACTTCTACCATTACAAGTAATGCCACTGTTATTTTAGTTAAACTCTGGCTTTAGTTTAATCTGGATGTTTTGTGATCAGTAATGCCAGAAAATGAAGAGAAAGTTTGATATCTTTGACTCAAAAAGTACAATAGTTCTGTGACAAGAGGTTACAGATAAATTTCTCCCTACTGATATTTGCCACTTTGTTACTCTTTTATATGCATTTATTTTTAGTCATAACAAAACAATAGTCAGCAATGCCATATGTAAATGTCCCTTGACATAGGAAATTCCAAAGGAAAAATCACTTTTGGTTTTTATTTTATCACTTTAAAGACCATTTTATGGATATGTTTCAATAGTAAACTAGTCTAGCCTATAAAATACTTTGGGTGTATTTCATTATCCCCTCCTCAGACCAGGACACAAAGCCAAGTTTAGCTTGGGGTTGGCTGAATGTCTTGGCATAAGAGCCTTGTCATTTGGCAGTTGAATTCCCAGACCTTTAACTAACTGGCATTTTCCTCTACAGTTTACTATGGTAGTTTGAGGAAAGTAGATGTCAAGAAATAAATTGCCAACTTGAGTGTGCCTAATTGTGCAATTAGGTGAACCATTGCAAACTTTATAGCATTACTGTATGAAAGCAATTACTTGCTGCCATACAAGTGCTGTGAGGTGGAACTGAAAACAAAATGTCCTCACATCCAAAATGGGAGGAGCCAACCTTGCAATCTGATGTACATAGAAACGCAGCACCCATAGAAGGCTCTGAATACCAGAGAAGACAGCTGACGGAAGGAAAGACTATTTTGAGTGTGAAATCACAATGAAGGCCATGACTCTTTAGACTAGGACAACTGTGTGACCATGACACATTAAACATTAAATATTAAATATAGGCTCTGAAGAATATGTCTAGGATGTTTGGTGATGGTAACTGACTGTTACGTGGAAAGGATTACACTTAGGATTAAAAATACAGTGGGGCCTAAGTTTCTAAATTTCCTCCTATGTATTTAAGAAGAATACCAGCAAAATAAAAAGAAAGTTTAAAGTCATCCTTAAATTTTGAAACTGTTGATCCTACCAATTTTTAGCTCTTTTATGGAAACATATACCTCTTTGCCACACATGTGTCACCTCATACACAAACATACACAACCACTAACTTGCACACTGTTGAACAGATACAAATTTCACCATGAATACTGGTAGAAGTAAGAAAAGTAAATAATGTAATAGAACCAGAAACCCAACTGGTATCAGAAGACCTGGTTTAAATCTTGGTAAATCTGGATTTACCAGCTGTATAGATGTGTATACGCTAGATGTGTGTATCTGTGGTTTCCTCATAAAGCATCAGGAGCCGGATCTTTTATAAGAATTCTCAATAGACATCTGCCTTTCTTCCCCACCTTCTCAGACCTTGACAGCTTCACTTCGTTCCAATTCTTTACTCCTGTGGTTATTCATGTTATGCTTTATGCACTTGCAGAATATACAGGGTGTTCCCAAAGTCTCATACATAGGGAAAACGGGAAGTTATAGCTGAATATATCTTTATTTACAAAATATTTATCACAAAATTTTACAAATTTTTTCCTTTATAAGGAACCTGACTTTGGAGACACCCTGTACATATACAAAAATTATAAAATATATTATAGAAGTTATATAATTTTTTATACAATTAAATACATCATTATACTTAACCCTATCCACTCACCTACTTGCTGTGCAGAGGTGCTCTGAATAGAAGAGTGATGGCACTAAAGCCCAGGCCAGTTTGCTCTCAATGTTCACTAGTTTTCTTGCATTGGTGTGTGCACTGCTTTACTTCCCTGATGCTGGGAGAGCTCAAAGTATGGTCTGGAAAGCAAAGTTAGAAGCAGATATCACTTAGGCATACTGATGCAAAATTCTATGTAAAATATTGACAAATTCAAAGGTAGCAATTTATTAAATAATACGCTGTGGTAAAAAGAGAGTTTAATATAAGATGCAGAAGATATTTCAATATTTGAAAACCTCAGTGCAAGTTATTAGTTTTATAAGATTAGAAAGAAGAAAACTAAATTATCATCATATTAGCCACCAACAAAGTTTGTTAAATTTAACTTTTTTTCACAATAATATAGATGTTGTTATAGATATGTACACATACTTTTAAAGTTTTTAGATGAGTGTAACGTATCATACATAATAATGTTTTCTGGCTATATTAAAAAATTCCATGAAAATAATAACTATAATATAATAATATAATATTTTCATATAATTGAGATGGGGTAACCTTTCCTAGACTTTTCTAGAATGATACTTAGGCTAGAAATATTGCAATTTGTATATCATTTTTTTCTTTGATTGATGTTTAAATAGTTTAAAAAGTTATTTAGTTAATATGATAATAGTAAGTTTTACAGAATCTTTACATCATTTTAAAAGCAAAAAAAATTTAAAGAAAAACATGTGACAAACAAAGATTATTCTTCAACTATTATAAATAACTCATAATTATATATTATAAAGAAAGGGCCACTATACTAATGATTAATGGGCAAAAGAATTAACAGTTCATATAAATAAATGAAAATATAACATTTAGAATGTTAAATATCAATGACCAAAGTTTTGAAACTAAAAATTGATGTTTTTCTCCTATAAAAGTGACAAATGCTTAAAATAACCAGTAGTACCCAGGGTTGGAAAAAGTGGGAAATGAACAGCCTCAGACTAAGAATCAATTTAGCCACTCTTTTTGTTTGACAATTTGGCAATGTAGACCTACAATTAAGCTGGCATACACTTAGAGTCAGAAAGTCTACTTCTAGAAATTTATGCTAATAGTAGTGCAATAAACATAATTGTACAAAGATGGATCTCATTTTCCTACCAAAATATTTAAAATGGAAAAATCTTGTAAATAATTTAAATGTAATTTATTTGTGACTGGTGGTACAAATATGGTAAATCCACATAATAAAATATTATTCATATAGCCTTAGACAAAGGCAACTTGACATTTTGGAGAGCAACAACAGATGAAGGAGGGCATCACACACTGCTTTATTTACTAGGAACTAGAAGGTGGCTACCTGATTTCAGGGAGGGTAAAACCTTATTGTGCTATACCTTGTAGATATAAATTACTGGGGTGAAAGTGTGAGCTCTTTACAGAGCAATGTCAAATGTGCATAAGTAGTTTGGAGAGAGAAAGAGAGAGAGAGAGAGAGAGAGAGAGAGAGAGAGAGAGAGAAGGTGAAATAAAGCTATGAAGAAAAGCATTGTTTTGGGGGCATGTGAAAAATAGAAACAGTAGACAGAGAAGGCAACACTACTTATCTCTGATTTTTCCATCCACTTTTCCTTTGAAAAGAATGCTCCTCATAATGAGAAAGGTAAATCAAATACTTAAGAGGAAACTAATCCCAGGATTAGAAAAAGGTTTGTAAGAGAGCAGCAGGTACCTTTAATGAGTTCAAGTTTTAAGGGTCAATTATATATTAAATAATTCGTGGCTAGGATTACTAATACATTGTCAATATTTCAAGATATTATCAAATACCAGAGATAAGCAAATATACAAAATTTTAATAAAGCAGTAAGAGATTAATTTTGAGCCTTATAAACCAATAATCTCCTTGTCAGTGTCTCAAGGATTCTTGAAAAACTCATTAAGTAGGTGTTTGGGGAGTAGTTGGCAAAGCAAATAGAAATGTGGATAGGATAACAGAGATTCAGTCTTCAGTTCAAACAACCGTTAAAAAACATCTG
Source organism: Lepilemur ruficaudatus (assembly GCA_963574885.1). Taxonomy (NCBI): domain Eukaryota; kingdom Metazoa; phylum Chordata; class Mammalia; order Primates; family Lepilemuridae; genus Lepilemur; species Lepilemur ruficaudatus. The sequence continues at coordinate 13,308 of CAUYRT010107476.1, forward strand.
TTTAGAGGCATTCTTCTAGATACGGTATAAGTGAAAGAGACATAAAAATGAAGATGATAAGATCGTTCACTCAATGATTGCATGATCTAGTTAGGATAATGATAGATAGGTGATAGATAGATAAAATATATATGGATTACTATGATATACAAGTTATGTTGCTTGCAGGAGGAATTATAATAAGTATTGCTTCTTCTGGGAAGCCTTCTCCAATATCCTTAGTCAAAGTTAATTTTTCAATAGTTTGGGTACTATGAATCATCAACTAGAACTTGAATTGGAATTGAAGAACCAGGAAAATGTCACCACATAAAAATATTAAATATATATATATATATTAGGTAAAATGAACTATCATAAAAAACACATTGATGTTGAAAGTATAAATGTTTTGTAAATGTCCAATATGATTAAAATATAGTGTATGTAAGTAGAGTTTTAGGAAATGGAACATAAAAGGAATGTGAGGGCAGATCAAAAGGGTTCTCATTGTATACTATGAGTAGTGATCAAATATATTTGCAGAAGGGAAAATATTTTAGAGAGAGCGAGGGGGCTTAGGGATGGAAAATACTAGACAGAGTGGACTGAGGCAATATCCAACATTGGAGCTGATTACAACATGAGGTAGGATGATGGAAGGGGCAATGATACACAAGGGAAATTTCCGAGATACTTTGCAGAAAGGACAAAACATACTAAATAATTAGAAATGTTCAGCTAAGAACGTCTTTTTAGATGTAGTCAGTTTTGATGAGTATCCACATAGAAACCGCCAATATATTGTTGGAGACAAAGATCATAAACTACAATAGGAGATGTTTTGATTGAGATAGGCCAGGTTATGCTGACAAAAGAAATAACCCCCAAACCTCAGAGGTTTAACAATATGTTTATTTCTCTTTCACTTTGCATTTCTAACATAGCCAACACAGGTCTCTAATAGAATCTGCTCTGTTCGGCAGCTCAAGAACTTGGGCTGATGACAACTCTGGTATCATATGGCTTCACTATTTAGAGTACAAGGCCTCTAATATTCCTGTGTCTGGGAAAGAGACAATATGGAGAGCTCGATGTTCTTGGTTATGCATTGGTACAGAGGTAAAATATATCACTTTAACTTACAGCCCAATGGCCAGAAGTGGTCATATAGTCCGGCTAGTTGAAAAAAGTCAGAAAGCACATGGATTCTCTAGTAAACAAAATGTATCTCTGCCACCAGAAATCAGGGCTGGCGAAATGAACCTATGAATAGTAAACACAAAAATTGTTTCTGGGGCTGTGAGAATAAAACAGATAACTTGTGTTGAGAATGATGGCCAAGGATAGAATAGAGTTAAATGCTGCAATGTATTTACTATAGGAAGTAAAACCAATGCAGTAAGTTAGAACAGACAGGGATGAAAGTGGTGAGTTGAGACTAGTGCCGAGGAAGTCAAAAGAAGAGAGTTTTAAACAGTGAAGCATTCAGCAATGTTGAGTGAAGCACAGAAATTGCAAAAAGACAAAGAGGAGGACTTTGGATCTCTCAGATGCAAGTTAGGGAAAATATTTCAAAACAAAAAGTACAGAATAATCCTGAAGATGACATTCAGATCTCAGATCATGGATGTCTAAATGGGTGGAGGAGAAGTGAAGACAATGAATAATTTTTTTCACTTAATAAACACCCACAGAAAATCCCAACAATGTGAATCCTTAGCTAAACATCTTCACTTCTCTTGAATTCTGTTTTTTCATATAAATGGTGAAGGTTCTTATTTTCTAAAATTGCTTCCAGCTCCAAACATAATACTAATATTAATAACAACAGCAACAACAATAATAATAATTACCAACATTTAGTCGTAAACCATGTGCCAGGCATTGCACTGGAAGCTTTCTATGTGATCTCTAGTATATACCTACATCCACATTTCAAAGAAAAGATTTATGAGATTTAGATAAAATGGCTTGTCCAAAGACACATTTATTATGTGGATAAACTTGGATTACATCCCAAAGTTGTATGTTTCCATATCCATAATTGAAAACAGATTAGATGCATGCCATAGATAAAGCCTCTCTTTATTTTGACCATACATTAGAATTATGATATCCTTGTTAAAAATTGCAGATTGGGATTATAATATTAATAGGTGATTAAACAACTGTTTTTAAAGCACCTTAATGAGCATATCAATGATAAACTAGAGTGAAGCTCTAGCATTTGACTGGGTTCTCTTCAAGATTTCATGAATGACTTTGGTGAGCACAGGTAAGCATTCATACATAGTTATTAAATTGCATCACTTTCTTGGTGAAGGGAAGAATCTTGTCAAATTTGTAACTGGTTGAGGATGCACAAGTAGGGAGCAGAGGTGACTGGTTTAATATTTTTACTGAAAAAGAACCAGAGATTTGGGTGATTACAAGCTCAGTATGGTTAACACAGTCATGCACTGCTAATTACACTGGCATAATTGATTAATGAATGGGTAGAACCTAGAGAAAGGGCACTATCAACACCTTTGAACATAATCTGAACTGAATAGGAAACACCTGCACTTAAGGTATAAGCACCACATTTAAGAGTAACAATAATAACTCGGAGTCTGTTCAAAAGAGAGTTACCAAGATGTTCCAGGCACTGAAAGCCACTTCATGAGGAAAAAGACTGCAGACACTGAGGATATTTGGTTTGGCAAAGATAAAAGTGGAGGAGTTGCAAACACTCGAATGACTAATATAAGAGGATATTGCAACAATCAGGCAATATCTTCCGTTATTGAGCTTAAACATGACACTGTGTAACTTTCAACTTTCATCTTCAGTTCTGTCCTCTGGATTTAGAAGAAATTAGATATGTAAATATATCCATCCAAGGGAAATGAGCAACCATTAAAATAACCAAAGTTGTTAGAGTGCTCGATGAATAAAATGACTACATCATTCATTTACCAAACTGGGTCACTTTAGTTAGTAAAATGGATACTATTACTAATTGGTCAAAGAAAATGTGCATAAACCAGGGCTGTCTCAGGCACACTGGGATTTTTTGGCTTATTGAATTCTCCTCAGTCACATTATGTGGTAAACATAAATTGTTACCTCTCTTTCTACAAATGGAGAATATGAGTTCTAATAATGTGCCCCATTTCACACGGAGAGTGTGTGACAATCAGTATTCAAATTTGACTCCAATATCCATGATTTTTTCTTGCTGCTCCACACTGCCACTCCAACTTTATAGCCTTCTTGGGAAGGCATTTATCCTGGGAAATTATCTTCTTAAATACTAGACAATCACCCCTTTTAGAAAAACAAATTGTAGAAACATTCAGTTTCTGCCTTGAATACAATGACATTGCTGAGTCTACAAATTAGGCAGGTGTGGTAAGGAGAGACAAAGGGCTGGAAAGAAATGGTCTGTAAGTTTCCTTTCAACTGTAAGGCTCTAAAATATCATGGAGAACATTGCCTTCAAACTTTAGAAAAGGCTTCTTCAAGATGACCATGAAGCAGGGCCCAGCTATATTTTACTCACCATTGTCTAACTGTGTTGACCAATAATATGTGCTCAGTACACAGGGTTAAATGAGTATAAAAGAATCACATAAAAACATCAAATTTATTTCTTGCACACTTGATCCCATGTAGAAGCCCCCTTTCCAAAGTACCATTGTCCCATTTACATTAACCTATCATTGTTCATTGTTAACATCTTTATCACTTATCTATAAATATGTCCATGGATTTCTATTATGAGTAAATTTCACATGCTACAAAGCCTGTCATCCTGAGTTGAAATCCATTCTCTGTTCCTAAGGGGCTGTCTCACCTTATTCCATTTAATTAGTCTACCTGAGCCTCAGTTTACTCATTTACAAAGGATAATGATGACAGTAACTACTTCCAGCCCTGTTGTGAGAAATAAATTGCTTAGTACAACTTTTGGCACAAAGTTAGTATTCAATAAATATTATCTATTCTTATTACTATGTGTATCCACACCTTCATTCTAAATTGTGCCCATATTCTTTCCTGCTTAGGTAATGTGGGTTGTAATCTTTAGGAAGCCTGAGAGATAGGAATCCAGGCAGTGATAGAGATCATCATAACCTCCATTATACTTTTAAGATTTAAAAGAGCAATACTACATCTAGACAGAAGAGCTGAGCAGGTTGAAAGGTGTTGATTTGCTGATTGTTCTGAGTTGCCATTGAATCGATCTTAAAAATAGAGCCAGGTTCTGATTCAGTGCCTGCTGTGTTCATTGGTGCTGGTTTTCTAAGAATTGTTTCGGGGCTGAAGAAAATGTTCACAGACTGAGAAGAGAATGGGGAAAATTCCACAACTCAGAATTTAAGTTGAACAATGTCTATACAAATCATCAAATATTTTCTGACTCAATGTAGCAAGTACATATCCTTTCCACTTTTTAAATAGTACTTAGTATTAATAATAGTTTTGATTCTGCAGTGGGAAATCTGAAAATCTGAAAACCCAATCTCATGAGTTGTCTCTGAGAGGATTGCTTGTAAGATTTAGGAAGATTGGTCTACACTGACAGTAAGACAGGAAGGATTGTCCCTTCCTTCAGGGTTTGAAAAAGAAGTGATCAGTTAACCAACAGTGACCTACTATGGGAGCAACATGGACGCACTTTAAGAGTATGCAACAAGCCCAGTTCTTGGTGGTGTACATGTCTTTGAGATACAATACAGAGATACCTCTATCTACACCAACCCTTTAAATAAATGCTACATTGCTTGCAAGCAGGTTTGATTAGAAAAATCATACTGTGGGAAGCAGAAGTTGAGGCAGCCATTGCAGACAGGCAGAATTTGGTTTGACAGAGAGGAGAACCTGAAACATCCCAGTTTCCTTTACGTAGAGAGAGATTTCATGACTGGCAATGACAAAGAGCCAATGACTTCCCTTTACCTCCTCATTCCTCAGTAAGCAGCCAAATCTATTCTTAGTTCTACCATCAGCCTCCTAAAGGCAGTTACTCTTGACTTAGAGAAGCATCTATCTAGTCACATTTTGTTTTAAGATATATATTTAATTTACTCTATTCTACATATAAATGTAAATATAGAAAATGAGCTCCAAAATTATCTCAATGAAGACCTAAGATAAAATGTTTGTGAACCATATTCCATTTTCTTAGTTTTCAATTTAATTTTACTTAAGCCCTATGGTTGCTTTTCATTTAGGGACCAGATTTGATGATGAGAACGTTCTCTTCCCGCATAAGCCAACTGCTGATTCAGGAGGAATTTGTCTTGTTTGTAAACTTTTATGTGGTTGTTAACAGATATGGCTTTAGCACTTATTTTATAGAACTAACTGTTGATATTTTTCATTTCTGATAGTTTGAATATCTATACCTCTATAATTACATATTGTATTACCCTGAGCAACTATAAGCAAATGAGTTTTAGCTTAAATAATCAGAGAAAAGAGAGATTTACTTTCCTTGGATAGCCTGGGCAGTATTCTTACCTGTGCCCAGAAGACCCAATTCACTGGGTTTTTATAGTTAAAATGAACTGGGCTATGACCGATTTTCATATTTTTCTTTGACTTTTTCTGAGAGTTCTTCAGAAACTCATAGAATCTATAACTAGGAACACAAGTCACATTCTTTATTTTACATTTTCTTCAATAGAAAAACAAGTCATGTTCTTTATTTTATATTTTTAAAAATATGGTTAGCTGCTTTCATTAAATTGCATCTATTCAATTAATATTTTCACTTTATTCTCCTTTAAGAGCAATCTTAACAAAAATTAATCCCTGATGACAGATCCTTAAGACTCAGCTGATGATTTATAATGATGAGAATTGCTTTGGAGATCTTAAATTGCCCATTCGATGAGGGTCTAAAATGAACTCAAATCTCAGCTGTCTGGATCATAATTCCACTCACAGATGATTTGACAAACTACAGCCCTCAGGCCAAGTCCCACTTGCCATCTATTTTGTTAGGGCAAGAGAACCAAGAATGTTCTTTACATAGTAAGTGGTTGAAAAATTAAAGGAGAATGGTATTCCATGACACATAAAATTTATAAGACATTCAGATTTCAATGTCCAGAAACAAAGTTTTCTTAGAACGTAGCAATATTCATTCATTTACATATTGTCTGTGACTGTTTTTGTGCTTCAACAGCAAAGATGAGCAGTTGTGACACAGAACACATGACATGCAGAGCCTGAAATATTTACTATCTGGTCCTTTACAGAGAAATCCTACAGGCTCTGTTGTAGACTAAAAGGCACTAATTTTCAACTTAGTTCAGGAGATCTTAGACCTAACCCTTGATCTGTCATGCGCTAGACATATGACTTCCAGGAAGTAAATCTGAACTGTAGAGAGACTGATGGTGAAAGTGTCTGGTAGCCTGTAAAGCAATGTAAAATGAAAGAAGATAACATATTTAAGTAGATGAATACATTCATTTGTGCCAAGCAATTAAAACAATGATAATTTGGTTGAGACTTCCACAAAATATGTATTTAATTTTAGAAATGCAATTTGGGTGCAAGGAAAAGAAAAAAGTAAAAGAGAAAATCTTACAGATTACCAGATTCAACTCACTAATTCATCTAGTTCATGCAAAATTGCTACTTTCTTGATCTTTCCAAGGACCTTGCAGTCAACGTGTGGAGTGAAATGCATATAAAGGTTAGCTTCACCTTTTCGCTTCAGACATGGTGATAAGATATATGTGTGCATATAGACAGTGTGTGGGAGCATTTTTTAATATATGCACATAAATGTACATGAAGAAGAATACCAAAGGGACCCACTTGTCCTTGACATCTCTAAAATTCCTCAATTAATAAAAATGTCAGTTCAGAAGCAACCAGTTGGAAATAAATCACAGGAAGATTCACTTTTCAGCAGAAGGCTGAGGACATGTCTGTATGTCTTTAAGTGGGTACTGAACTCTGTGTGTGTGAAAACAATTGAAGGAAGCTTCAGGAAGCCTGGATGTTGGACCCCCAGGCAGCCCACTGGCAGGAGGCACACAGACAGGCCAGGCTTTCCTTGTACAATCACGGTTTTTCCGGTGACATTCCACTTTACAGAATGATGCCACTTCTGTCAATGAGCCAAGTTCCCAGCTCAAGAGCACCAGTCTACTCTGAACAAAGCGAAGCACCTGGGGCATGCCTGTTTTGATAGCCTGCCTGGCTCCTGGGGTGGCTTGTGTCCAGAGAGGATGTGGATGACAATGCCTTTGACTTGGGTCCTTGGGGGATCATAAAGGTGGAAAAAGATAGGGACGGGAGGAAAACGGTCTACTGGGTTGGCTATAAACCCAAGGCAAAATTGCAGGATTAAGGACTCATCAGTGGGTCAGAAGTGACCCCTAGTGGGGTCTGCAACTTTCTCTGTTCAGTTAAAACAACATTAACCATAATACTGTGTATCTCAGGCACCAATTGATGAGGGTAAAAACAAAAGAAAATGAAGAGAAATCAATTTAGAAATCAAAGTAAGAGAAAAAAAGAAACAAAATAGTGAGAAAGAGAAAGAACACAAAAGAGAAAACTGAAAACACCAAGAAGAAAAAGAGAAAGAAAATCCATATTGTCTGAGAATTTATTTGCCTTGTTGAAACAAGCATTGTCTACAATCACTAAAATATTAAGATCATATCACTGTCTAATTCAAAATCCCATAAGAACATGATATTAGTCTTAAAATTACAATCCATACTCTTTTGCAAAGGCTGCAGGACATCATTGGTGCAGTAGCTTCTATCATTCTAACCCCACCTTAACTTGTCTCCCTACTTGCTAGTTAGTGACACTGCCTGCATTTAGGTTCTTCTAACAAAAAAAACTCTGTCCTGCCTTAGAATTTTTGCATTCTCTACTCCCTCAGCCTGGAATCATCTCACGGCTGTCTCTATCCTGTCACTTAGTCTCAGCTTCAATGTTGCTGACCCTGACAGTCTTTCACCATCAGATGAAGAAGTCACCTTCCTCTGTCACCATTACTGCACTCTATTTTATTTGCTTCATATAATTTATCTAATAATCTCGTTTTGATGTTTAATTTTTGTCTATTGTACTGGAATGCAAACCATGAGAGTAGGGTCTTAGACACATGCTTATTATGTAGCAAGTACTCAGTATTCACTTGTTGAATGAATGAATGAATGGATACTTGAAAAGAGTTGTTCACATAGACACTTTAAAAATTTGGAGCTGAAAGTGACTTGGAGGTATTATGATCAAACCGTTTCTACATATATGTTACTACTGAAGAAACCCTCAAAATTTAAGTGACTTATTCAAGGTCATATAGTTATCTCCGGCAAAGATGGGTAGAATCACAGCTTTTTACTGTATCTGTCTCATCAAGATTAAGTACTAAGTTTCTAGTTCCAGAAGTGAAGCTCGATGAGTGGTTCTATACAAAAACAGGCATCCTGCAGTGTTTGGATAAACCTCAAGAAATCTATTATGCCAATTTGTGTCCTCTTGCTAGACAGAATATGTAAAAAAAAAAAAAAAAAAAAAAAAAGGGAGATGTTTAGCCAAATGAGGAACCAAGGGTCACTTTTTTTGTTGTTGTTATTCCAGATAGAATTTGGTGATTGTAGGTGGCAGAAAATGGTTGGTGTCATGGTCCTAAAATTGATGGGCTTCAGGAGACTGAGTTTTACCTTATAAAGTAAGGAGGGACTACGTTTACATTAGCAGATTTAGGCAGATGGAAAGGCAGTCCTGAAAGTTCTGTTGTGTTAGTAGGCTAAATCATAATTATAACCAATCATAATTATAACCAATGGATCAAATGGATAAAATACTCACTTTTGTTAAGGTAGTTGAGGTTTTCAGTGGCTGAGCCTCACACTGAAGCTACCCAGGGACAATTAACCAACTTGTTCTTTTAAAATGTACACAGTAATGCCAATTATATAACTTTATTTTAAGCACAGAACCTGCATCAGGAAGTGCATTAGTTTTCTAGAGCTTCCATAACAAAGCACCACAAACTGAGTGACTTAAAACACAGTTCTAGAGGTCAGAAGTCTGAGATCAAGGCATCAGCAAGGTCGGTTCCTTCTGCGAACTAAAGAAGAACCTGCTCCATGCCTCTCCCTTAGCTTTTGGTCATCTGCTGATGGTGTTTGGCATTCTTTGGTCTGTAGAAGCATCATCCTGACCTCTGTCTTCAGCTTTCCATGACTTTCTCCCTGTGCATGTGCCCATCTCTAAATTTCACCAGTCGTACTGGATTAGGGCTCACCCTAAAGAGCTCATCTTAAGTAATTATATCTTGAACAACACTATTTCCACACGCAGTCACATTCTAAGGTACTAGGTTTAACATTTCAACATATACATTTTGGGGAGATACAATTCTATTCAACACAGCAAGGTTAGGGTTTCAATGACTCTAAGGAACTATCAAAAAAGGATAACCGATCATAAAGTACTATTTACTGGGTGGCGGTGGGCTATGAGATGCAGTATGTGGTAGTTAAGTTTAGAGGCTCTTCCCCAAATCCCCCCAAAAAAATCATTGACTTCAATTCCAACAACTTTTCTGTTAAACAAAATGGCCTTTATATTCTAGAAAACAATATAGTCATATAACTTCAATGAGTACCTGATCTTGGCCAGATATTGTGCTTAGGCACTAGAATCCAGCCAATGAACAAAAATAAAATAATTTTTAATTTAGTAGGAGGCAGTGCATTGACCAACTTCTTTCCTTCAGCTAAATATATGAACCCAACTTCTTGCCTCCAGCTAAATATATGAATTCAATCAATACTTTGGGGGATTATGATAACAATATGAGCAATGGGGTTTTCAAGGTAGAAGTGGGTGTTGGAATGGATTCAGAGAGGACGTAATACATAAGCTGAGTGCTAGAGTAATAAATCAAACTATTTTGATTTGAAAGTGTTTGATTCATTGAGAAATGCATTTTTAGTTATCACCAAAAGTGTAATCTACCAAGTATAAAGTTTTGAGTGATCTTTAGGGTTTTATCTCATTGTGAAGTAACTTTGGGAAGGATCTTGTATTTGAAAACCATGTATTGCATTTGTATAGTTCTCCGAGTCTGAAGCATGCAAGGCACGCCTTGCTGAAGCCGGTGCTGGCTGGATTTTATTGTATTACTGTGCCTCTTCTGCTCCTGTTTACTAAAAACCTTTTCAACTCTTAATGTGCATTTATATCTAAAATCTCCCTTTTCCCTCCAGTGGAAATAGTAGGATGTAATCCTGCAGGGAGACTGTTTGTTAAGGTTTAACCTGTAACACAAACATGTTTTATCTGGTCTAGTGCACACTGTAGAGCCCAAGAAGCTCTGAGCCATTTGTCTCTGTAGGCTCTTTAGAGTACTGAAGTAATAAGCTATCACTGGGTCACAAAACAACAAAGAACAGAGCTCATAGGGATTTGTAGATGTGTTTCAAAACCTTCAAGCCTCAAGCAATGTGGCCTACTTATATGAGATAACCCGAGAAGTCCTATGGAATATTTTATAACTGGAGAGAATGTCAGAATTGAGTATGTATGAAAAGTTGCTCACTTGAAGCACTGAGCTTCTTCTAGAAGTAGATGTGTGAATGAAAGAGAACACTGGCCTGGGGGAGGAAATCCTGGCGCTGCCATTCATTGCTCTGGCCTGTCGGGCCAGCCATTGGCTGACTCCAAACACCACCATTCTCATCTTCGAATCAGAGAGTCTGAATGAGATCAGTTTTCCAAAAGTTCCTGCTGCCAAAAACCACATATATTATTCCCACTTCCTGTGGATATCAAACTACAAAATTTATTTTTATTGAGTTATAAATATTTGCTTATTTATTTGAGCTATAATTCACATATTTCGATTTTATTTTAATAAATAAAACCATATAGCTATCCATCAGAAACTGCTGAGCACAAAATTATTAGTATAAGAAGGATGAGCCTATAGAGTTCCAAAATTTTCAGACAAAAGAAAGGCCTCTTGTTAGCATATATCACTGTCAGAGTTTTTGAAATACTGCAAATTTTATAGGCCACCATGATTTCCAGGAGGCAGATAAGGATCCCTGGGAGTAGATGATTGCTGTGGTTGTTTCCCTAGATCCCCAAATTCTGGAATTATTTTCATGCTCCTAGTTAAGGAGATGAGTGGAAAAAGAGATGTCAATTATTGCCAGGAGTAATAGAACACCTATAGAGCACATCCTAATTACCCTGACTAATGTTTTTTACTTAGAACTAACTTCAGGGAATGGGAGTCCATTTATGAGGGACAATTGGAGAAATTATGGTCAAACCACTGCACATTCAACCTCCATCAACATAGTACAGAAAACGTAGGGCCCCTCTTACAGAGAGCAATGCTTTAGAGCAAAGCCATTATTATGCTCCCCCCACCCTGGCATCATTCTTCAAATAAAGCCTATTTTAATTTCCCTGTCTTATTAATTATTCATGAAGCTAGAAAGCAATCGTTAAGCACCTATGCAGAGCCAGACTGCACTGACACTAGAAACAGACAGTCCTAGTTTCTGCCTTCAGGAAGTTTAAAATCTAAAGAGATCCATAGATCAGCCAGTGTCAAGGTTCTGAGAAATGAAAACAAGGAGGAAGAGGAGGAGAAAGGACCAGAGTTCCTGTTGAGGAAGGAATAGCTGTGATGGGGAGTAGAATGGGAATGGGGTGCAGGGAAAGGGGCAGGGAAGCATGTAGTAAATAAGGAGGTAAAAGAAGGGAAGGAGGAGGTGACAGAGGACAAAGGCTAGAAGCAAAGATGGGTTTTCCCTTAGGTCCAGAAGACGCCTTTACCTCTGCACAATTTGCCATGATCAGCGCCACTCTGTATTACATCTTACTCTGCTGTGCTGAATCGTGACTGTTCTCTGAGAAGCAGCACAGTGCAAGTGCTGTCAATCTACCGGCTGTTTGGCGCACATGCTGCCAAGAGAGTGGTTCAATTAAGAAAATAAATTCAGGTGTTTCATGAAATAAACATTCTTTTACTGTAATTCATTCAATGCACATTCATCATGGAGTAGCGTCCCCTGGAAGTTTTATCCACCTTACAGATTCAACCACAGCATCTAGATGTTTACGTTATAAATCTAGCAAAGGCAAGCGACAAATTGCCTTATTTTATCCTCTGCTGGATATATTTGGAATGAGCTAGTACTCCAGAAAATGAAGAGGCAGTATAGTTTACTGAGGGGGAAAGAGAGTTTTGGACAAAAATGAAAATTCCTCTACCCTAGTCCTGCCTCTGCCAGCTGTTTCTTTCCAAATGTTTTTTTTTTTTTTTAAAGAAAGTTAGCATCCTTAGCTTCCCTTCTAAAAAGTGAGAGAGGTGAGGTCTGATTTCTAATGACTCATTCAGCTCTTTTAGTCTATGATGACTCTGGTTGTCTGAAATTATAGTACTGAGCTGAAGAATATTCCCAAGCCTTTATCAAGGACATCTGTACTCATGGAAGTATGCAAGAAATTGTATCAAAACAGTCAGATAGAATTTTTTTTTTTAAATCTGCTTTTCTGCATTCTAGCATTTATCCAAATTGACAGTGTTGATCAATGCATACATACCACAAGCTGAGACAAGCTACAGAGTGTACACTGGCTTAAATAAGCCTAGTTTGAGTCGTTAGAATGCACATGATTCATGTTCAAAGATGTGTGAGGTAGGAAAATGGAAGTATTCCATGAAATGGTATTTTGGGACAAGGTGGCAATTGAGAAAGTCATTCTCTCTTACCAGTCACTCTGAGCTGAGTGGCATGGAAGATATACATGTTCAAGAGCTTCCTTCTTGAAGACAAGGGCTTTGGAGGTTTTACTAAGAGAATGTGTGGCCCTTGGAAGTGAACATAGAACAATCAAGTAAAGTGATATCTTCCCAACAGGAATCGATGAGCCTGGCATTAAATAAAGAAAAGGTGATAGTAATGGTCCCGCCACGTTAGCATTGCATTAGGAACTGGAATTCAGGAGAGACAGTTATTGTTTTCGGATGATCCCTGTCTGAACCAGATGATCTGGTTCTTAATGTCAGATTTCAAGGTGACTCAAATAAATTACAAAAGAAACCACTCACTGAAGAATTTTTTCAACATAATACCTGATGTATAATATAATAAATGAATGAAGTAAAATAAAACTTATAGAACTGTACAAAGAAGAAAGAAAAATTCTCTAAACAATTCTTTATCTGAAATCACCAAAAAAGTAGAAAACTTAAAAATTGAATGCTATAATACATGGTCTATAATGAAGCTGAAATCGACTTCTCTGCTTGCTCGTTGCACAGAAGATGTGGTACTCTGTATGTCCGTGTGCGTGTACATACATATTCTTGTAGATAATAATATAGTTCTAATGCACAATCCATGTCATTGTCCTATAAATTTAAAGGAAAATTAAATGTTCTAGGAAAAAAAGTTATCTTAGGAAAAATTAGAGCTATTAATAATCACTGTAAGTACAATTTCATGGATTAAGAAAAGACCTAAAGACAAACAACAAAATGGTTTCCTTGAGATGTCATTATTTCTGATTAAATAGTTCAAATTGTTGTGATAAATAAAACCTCCTGAATACAAGCCAACGGATCAGTTGATCTGGAAAAAGGTAAAGTAAGATTAAACTGAAATAAAAGAAAGATTTTGAACAGGAAGTGTTATATATTGAAATCACTTCTTCACAGAAGTTATAATTTTCTACTCTGGGGTTGGGGTAGGGACACTGATTGTTTCATCTGCTCAGAACTCTCCCTTTCTTGGGAATTAGCAGCCCTTCTCCCAATTTAGCAGAAACTTAGCAGAAATTAGCAGAAACTTTTCCTAATTTTGATAATGTAAGAGTAGAAGGGGATGTCATCCAAATATGATATCCTATGCACTGCAGCAGATTTCTGAACAAAGGTGGACTAATCAGAATTCACTTTGAGGATTTTTTTTTAGTTTAAATTAAAAGAAGAAGCAGAGACCTTCTCTGCTGGTGTCCGTTGAAGATTTTCGCACTTAAATTTTGGTGATGGACGTGTCATTGATGCGTTTATAAGATCGGTGTCTTAGATAGTCAGAATACCAATGGAGTGAACACAATAAAGAGTTTTATTTGTGTATTTTTAAGTCACTGCCTTCAGCTATTCTCTGCCTAACATACATTCCTCTCCCCTTCACAGTATTTTGGGCAGACTCTATAACTCCGTGACCTTCTGTCAGTTTTAATGAAAATCTGCTTCAGTCCAATCTGGAAGTTATTGCTATTATTCTGTTGAATACTCTTCTCCTTGATCTTAGGTCACCATTTGATCCACAGCCTTTTCTCTCTCAGCCCCTCCAGTTTTAGGACAGGTGGTTAAGGATCATAAAAAGATAAATGCTTTTTTCTGTAATTGTCAACACTTTCATCTCTGGGCTGGTAATATCTTCTGTCTAAAGAGCGTTCTCAGGAAACTCATATGTGTGCTTTGTTGAGATCTCCACACAGTACAGTTCTTTGATTTACAAGAAAGTTCTACTCCTCTTTCTATGCCCAGCCTCTGCCTACAGGTCAGGCAGCCCTCTCAGGTGAGGTACCAGAAAACTTTGTCCCAGCCTGGTTCCCTGGCAGACAGAAAAGTCATATAGTATGTGGGGGAGAAGTTAGCAAAATCCTCACTGCCCTCCATCCCACTACAGGCTGCTCCAGCCAGTCTCTGTCCTTCTGTCGTCTGATCATGACAAGGAGAAGCTACCACTTTGGTTAACATACTGTTAATAAACTTCTGGGACAAATGTCAGATTCTCCTAAGAACTCTTTTTTGCGCTTAGAGGTGGTAGCACCAGGTAGGTCTGCAGGTTTCTCAATCTAGCAAGTGTGCACCTGTGGACAGATGCCAAACCCATGATTATAATTCTCCTGCCACTGACCAAGTTCCATGGGGATATATGTGGTGACTCTCAGCTTTGGGCCTTTAGCAGAGAAATCTGTGAAAACTAAAGAAGCCCATCTGCAGAAGGAGACATTTTGGCCAAACTACAGGGAAAAGCAGGGGTGAGAAAAAGAGTGAAATCCTGGTTATGTTTATGCCTTTCGTTCTTATTGTATTAGGAACATCTTTGCCTCAGATTGCCCATGCTGTGGTTATGTGAAGCAGTGAGTCTTTCTTTCTGCTTAAGTAAGTTGAAATTTTTTAAAAAATTATTTGGTGTTTCTTCCTTGGAAATTGTTTACGTGTGATGTTATCTATAGTGAATCAACTACAATTAAGCGCCAGAATCAATGGAGAGAAGGAAAGAGAGGAAGAGAGAAATATTCCAGATACAAATGGAGATTTTGACACAATAATTGCAAGCGGAGAACTAGGGTTTAGGACCTTTCCAAAGTAGAGAAATAGTCAAGGATTTTCCAACTTAGCAAATTAATATTTGACAGTCACTGAGTTCATAGTATTTTATTCATTTTAGCTATAAAAAATTATAAATTGCTTTTATGCAAGTAGTTGAAGCTACAACTCATAAAATTTCATTAGTTTTAAAACACACACACACACACACATAGAAACCAAATTCTTAGAGGTCAGAAGGGATATTCTGGGTCATCAAAACCATCACTGGATAAAATACATTTCAACATTTTAAAAATATTCAGGGTAGTTAATTATCTAGTCTGGCCTTGGGAGTCTCCAGAGATCATGCTCCTGCTGCCTTTTGTTCCATTAAATATATCAAATAGTTTGCATTCACATTGGCAGCAGAGGAGTTGGAGCAGCAAAAACGAAGGAAAAACATTTTTTTCTCCTTATAATATGAAATATCACTTTGTTCTAATAAATACAGATATTATTTTGAAAGGCTGACCCCATTACATTTTGCTTCGTTTAACACATTTCCCACATTCCAAGCTTTAGTCTAAGAGACTCAGCGGAGCTGTTTGCTAGATTGCGAATGCTAAAGTCATATCAAATTCTTCAGCACTCACATGGGAAGGTGCCAAAGTATTTTTGTCCCTGAAATATTTCTTCAAATTTAAATCTAATGAAGAGACTGAAAGCCAATGCTTTAAAAACAAAACAAAACAGTATTATCATTCTAAGTGATAATACTAAGGACGGCAAGTTTGATGCCTGAAGCTCCTTATTCTTTATTGCAATAGATAATGACATCCAGCCACAGCTTCTGACCTCCCTCTGCCGGTGTATGGACCGTTGCATTATTTCCTCTTCGGATTATGCTTGTGCTTGACTCCATGAGTAAGATTGCTCAGTTTTGAAAGATAAATTCTCTATTCTTTCCTTTATATCCTTGCGCGGAGAACAGCTTATCAGTTTGAGCATTCCAATCTAATTAGTAAGCAAAGTAGATACTTCAAAGAGGACTAAATTTTCTTGCTACCAAAAGTCTGTGCCACAAATACCTTTCCTCTCAAAACCAAATTTATTTGCCTTTGCTTCTATTCCCATTACATTGATAAGGAATCATGCATCTTTGAGGCTAAACTTAAAAATAACTGAGGATCTCTTCATTCATGTAATGAATATCTTATTACAAATAATGTCGTCACATTGTCACAAGATTTGCAATCTTGATGAACCTGACATCTGGCTAAAAGTAAAACTCAAACTTTAAAACAATCTTAGGATTTAAAAAAATTTTTTTCCTTATTTCTTTACATTAAAACACTAACCACATAAATGTGTTCTCATGGGTGATAGAAAAGTTAGGATACAGAGGGCATGTCTGCTTCCATGAAAGATGGGAGGGTAAAGCAAATAATAAGTACAGAAATTTAGTGCTTAAAAGCTTTCTCATAAAAATGTGAGGTGGCCTGTGCCCTGGGTCACAATGCTTTCTTTAATGAAGCTTTCTGTTATAGGACAAGGAATGCATTGTTACTGGACTATATACCTATTTGCAAAAAAAAAAAAAAAAAAAAGTCTAGGAAAATAAATTGCTTTTTATTTGATCCTCAAGTCAAAGAATGTTAATGATGGAAAAGGTCTTTGAGATCCCCATGTCTAACACCTTCCCTCTACAAATATTAAAAGTAAATCCCAGAGAGGAGAGCTGACTCTATAAGGCCACAAAACTAGGTAGATCGATTTAACTACTGATATCATGATTTCTTCAACTGCAGCATCCTGGCCCTAAATTACAGTATTTTAGGAAGAAAATGAAATAATTTTGAAACTTACGCTGATTGAAATTAACTTTTTCAACTGTTTGCTTACTTTTCTCCAAATTTCTAAGCTAACCTGGATGTTGTGACTGTGTATTATTGATTTACCTATAGATGGAAATCATAAAAAATAAACATGAACCATAATTATTTTCTTGATTTCAATAAGATCCTAATTTTTAAAGAAAACAATAGGATAATTTAAAATAATCAATTAGACTTTTTGATCTCTTCTTATTCTCTTCATCTTTTCCTTTCCTTTACCTTCTCTTCTTGAATAATTTCCATCCAATAGCCAATACGTCTGGCTGGGCAAGGGAGATGGGGAAGAGAGCACAGAGGGACGCAAAGTTGAGTCTTAAAGCCCAGTGAGGGTGGGAAGGGTGTTTACTTGGGAAGGGTGTTTACTTGGGCAGGGAGGCAGAGCAGCAATGTTGGATCCTGTCTGTTGTGATGGGGGTGTCCACATGGAAGGACAATCTGATATAGGTAGTCAGAAGGCAAGTAGGGTGAGGTGAGTGCACATGTATGTGTAGGGGGCGGCAGCAGCAGTGGCCTGGCCCAAGAAGTTAGACACGGAGTGGGATAAGGAGCAGGCACTCACAGAAGGGCGTTCTGACAGAACGTTGGTGCTCAACCGGGTGAGAAAAGTGTCCCCACAGGAGAATGGTCTAGCATGTGGAAAGATAAGATCTAGTTGATTTTGTTGGATTGCAATTGAAGATGTAAGTGTGAACAAATGGTTTTGGTATACATAGAAATAAATATTGGTGTATAGCTGCATCCATCTCTCTCTCTCTCTCTCTCTCTCTCTCTCTCTCCCTCCTTAAATATCTGTCTTATATATTTCTGTCTTAGTCTGCTTGAATTGCTATAATAAATTACCATAGACTGGGTGACTTAAACAACAAAAATTTATTTCCTACAGTTTTGGAGTCTGGGAATTCCAAACCAAGGTGCTGAATATTTCAGTTCCTGGTGGGGACCTTCTTCTTGGCTTGAAGATGGATGTCTTCTTGTTGTATGCTTACATGTTGGGGAGAGAGAGCGAGAGAGCGAGAGAGTGAGAGTGAGAGAGAGAGAGAGAGAGAGGAAGCAATCTCTCTCTTGTCTTTTTTACAAGGGATACTAATCCCATCATAAAGGCCTCACCCTCATCACCCAATTACCTCCCTAAGTGCATCATTTGGGAATTAGGATTTAAATATATGAATTTAGGGGAACTATAAACATTCAGTCCATGGCAATACACATACACACACACAGATATAGTTCCTGTACTTAATACATACACTCCCTACCTCTGACCATTAAGAAGGGCTGGGAACAGTGACACCTCAAAGGCAGCGAGTGCAGGTAATGCCCAGATCTTGGTTTTTAAATATCATTAACCCCCACAAGGATCTAGGGCTTCTTGCAGAAATGGCCGATTCTATGGCTGCAGCAAAGAAAGCACAAAATTAATCTAGAACATGTCAGAATTTAAGAAGTTCTCAATTAAAAATCATGTCCATGTCAAAAGGACATAGAAGCAAGCTTGAAAGGGCTACTACTCATTAACCGTAGGATGATTTAAGCACCAAGACAAATAAAAAAACAGTAATGGATTATAACCTTTTGAATAAATAGAAATTCATGAAAGAAAGAAAGAGAGAGGGAGGGAGGAAGGAAGAAAGGAAGAAAAAGAAAAAAAAGAAAGAGAAAGAAAATTTTTGCTGAGCATTGGAATATTTACATAGTTTAAAATTATCTCTTAACAGATACTTCTTAATTACAAAAAAAGAGTAACGTTTTGGTGGACACTACTAGTACATGGCCCCTTTATGAAGGGATAAAGGTAACATAATCAGGAATGGAACAAATCAACATGCCATGAAAATAAAACATCACTTCAGAGATAATCCCGACAACAATCGTAACTTAAACCAGCTTCTACTGAAACAATAAATAAACTCTAAGTGTGGGACATTCCAAGATAACTGGTCTGTAATCTTCAAAAACGTCCAGGTCAGAAAAGACAAAAAAGCCTAAGAAGCAATTACTGACTAAAAGAGGCTAAAGAAGCGTGACAACTAAATGCAACATATGACTCTGAACTAGATCTGTTGCTATAAAGGCCGTTATTGGACAATTAGTACCACTTGAGGGACGTCCGAGGATGAGGATGGATTAGATGCTGGTAATGTACAGTACCAATCAGGGTTCTCCAGAGAAAAAAGAATATATATATACACACACACACTCATACATATATATACATATATATATAGTAGACCCTTAAAAAATGCAGGCATTGGGGCCTCTGACCCCCCCCATGTAGTCAAAGATATGCATATAACTTTCTATTCCACCCAAAATTAACTATTGATACCCTACTGTTGCTTGGAAGCCTTAAAGATAACATAAATGTCAATTAACACAAATTTAGTATGTTATATGTATTATATACTACATTCTTACTACAAAGAAAGAAAAGATTATAAAGAAAATAATGAGGAATAGAAAATATATTTACTATTCATTAAGTGGAAGCGGATAGTCATAAAGTTCTTTGTCATCGTCACGCTGGGTAGGCTGAGTAGGAGTAGGAAGAGGAGGGGTTGGTCTTGCTGTCTCTGTGGTGGCAGAGGCAGAAACAAATCTACATACAAGTGGACTCACACGGTTCAAACCTATGTTGTTCAAGGGTCAATTGTATATGTATATGTGTGTGTGTGTATGTATCTCAAGGAGAAAGAGAGAGAGAGAGAGAGAGAGAGAGAGAGAGAGATTTATTCTGAGGAATTAGCAGGTGAACTTAGGGACTGAAAAACTGAAATTGTTTCCATTTTATATTCGATTCTAAGGCTGTCTTCTCTTTTCTCACAGTAAGCCTCAGTTTTGATCTTAAGGCCTTTCGACTGATTGGATGAGACCCACCTACATTATCCAGGCAAATCTTCTGTATGTAAATCAACTGATAGTAAATATTAATTATATCTATAAAATATATTCACAGCAACGTATAGACACTGTTTGACCAAGTAACTGGACATCATAGATTATTAGCCAAGATGACACACAAAATTATCCATCACATGTACTGATTCCCTGGTTTTGACAGAAATTGTGTGATTATGTAAGAAAATGTCTTTGTTTTGAAAGATGTACACATCAAAATATTTGAAGATGTTCGGGCATCTTGTCAGCATCTTACACAATCAGTGGGGAAAAAGGACTTTGAGCTGTACTTACATGCATTCTGTAAGATTGCTATTGTTACATATTTAAAATTTTTCAACAATAAGAAAATGAAATAGTGTCTTTGTGTGTGTGCATGCGTTTTCTATTGCAAGTATTTCTCATGTTGAGAAATACGTATTTCTGTGAAGTCTACGTCCTGCAATGGGGTTAGTTTATGGGTCTATTCATTCTGGACACTAAGATTGTGCAATGTGCTAAGAGTTGGGACTCACACAGCCAGTGTATTTAGGTCTACTGTTTAATATAAAGATAGCCAAAGGATTATTTGAGAAGCATCAAATTTATACCAAAGCACAGGCATTCTCTGAAGTTAGTACTTTGAAAGAAAAAAGTTCTAGAGGCCATCAAGATGCCATGCTCACTTTTTCTGTAGTGCTGGCTTTTGCCTTGGCAGAGAATGAGATCACAGACAGGCCCATAGGTTATCTGTTCATTTTCAAAGAGTATAAATGTTTTTCAGTTACTGTAGTCATCAAACAGCCTCAGCTCTGGAGTTACTATTAATATATCTAGCTTAGAGTTCTATAAACAATTCTGAACCTCATTCACAATTAACACTCATTCCCATGGCTTCTCCCCTATCCTGGTCTATCTCTCCCTCCCACGGCTCAGGCTGGTGTATGTGGGAAGCCCCAGAGCAGAAGAGATGGATGTGTTCAGCTTGCCTTCTTTGCTTTTCACCCTGTGACATCCCCATCCACATACACAGACCCCACCCCACATCGCTAGTCAGGTGCTGATCCCTGCATGGTAGAAGGGGAGTGGTAGGCAGAAGAATTGCTGAAGAGAGAATATATATTTTTAATTAAAATTAATTTTAAATTTTTTTTTTGAGAGCTGAGATCTCACTATGTTGCCCAGGCTAGAGTGCAGTGGTTATTCACAGGCATAGTCATAGCACACTGAAGCCTCAAATTCCTGGGCTCATACAATCCTCCTGCTTCAGCCTCTCAGCCTCCCACCCAGCTGGGACTACAGGCACGCGCCATCAAACCTGGATGGAAAATGGACTTTCTTGACAGTACCATGAGTGTGGTGTTCTACGGGATAGCCAGAGCTTAAAGCTGATCTTTTTTGGTGGGGTGCTTTCTTGTTTCCACAGAGCCTGTTTCTGGGAGCTGTCACTCTGCAGAGGGGACACACTATGGCTGCTTAGAGCTCTCCCTGGTGATCTTGGTTCTCAGACTATTTCCACATAGACTTTCTCTGAAGGAGTTCTATTGTATCTCCAGGGAGATTTCTTGTACGAAAGTCCCTGAAGAAGGCTCTAGAATGACTCACCTTCTCCTGCATGAAATCTCTCTCTCTCTCTCCCTTACTTTCTTCTCTCTCACTTTCTTCTCTCTCTTTCCCCAGAAAATTGTGTATCTGACCCATAATTGAAGCAAGTCCCACCTACTCTGGTGAAAGAAACTGTCCCTCTCCAGGCTGGCCTCTCACTTATGTGATTGCTCAACTGTGAGGCAGGCATCAGTTCACCAGGCCCCCAAATTCCAAAGGATACAAACCAAGCTCTGCAATCGGTCCCTTAGATTTGAGATGAGGAGGGTGAACATCTCCTTTTTCCCACCATGGGAGGGAGGTAAGGAAAATTCCAACATACCCCAACAGCTTTTCCGAAGGATAGTCTCCCACCAAACTCAAATTCCCTGGCAATTATACTTGGATACATTTATATCATTGAGTAAGGGATCAAGTATTTTAAAACAAGTTTTAAATATTTTAACCTTGGTAGTGGTGGTAATTGCTGCTGTTTGCACAATATTCTGGTTCTTCACCTCTCCTATGCGGTTCCCTTTTCCATACCTTTCCAGGCACATGGTAGGGTTATCCTCCCAGCTCTCCTGTTGATCGGTGCAGCTGTGTAACTAGTTCTTGCCAACGAGTTGTGAGTAGAAATGACAACTGTCACACGTAGGCAGGAGTACATAACAGATGCAAAATCTGCCGGGGCCCCCTTTTCCCTCCCACCGCTGATGACTAGCGGTGTTCTGGACAAAGGCCTTAGCCCCAGCTGAGGTTGCTGGAGGAGAAGCCCCAGCCAACCTGTGATACGACATAGCTTGAGCAAGAAAGAATCCTTTGTGGGTGAGCCACTGGGAGGTTGGGTCATTTTTCACTGCTGTGCAACCTTATGAACCCTAACCGATTTAGAATTTCCACAAATCCAGCAAAGTGCCTTCCTTTGGGATGTGGGAGCACTTGCGCCAATTTCTTTGTTTTCTTTGACTTTTGAGGCCTCTTCTAAAACTGAGGGGGAGTCCCATTTAGCATTCTGCAAGCATTTATAATTGCAGTTGACAGCACAGCACAGGCTCTGAGGACAGAATGCCTGGCTTCCAATCCTGAGAAGACTGGCCTTGTAACCTTGGTCAAGTTTCTTGACCACTCTGTGCCTCAGTTTCTTTACCTGCAAAACATGCATAGTAATAGTTCCTATTTCATAGATTGTTCTAAAGATGATGACAGTTAATATTTTTAACGGGCTTGGATTAGGGCCTGCCACATAGCAAATGCTGCATGCATGTTTATTAAGAAGTGTAGTATAGTTTTAACTTCCATCTCTTCATCACCAGCCAGGCGCAGCTGAAATTCCTCCAGCATGCTGCTCTTCTCTGTGATGCTCTTTGCTTCACTGAGGTGCTAAAGTCTGTCCCTGCCTGTCTGTGCTGAAAGGTCACACCCTTGAGTCACAATATTTATCACTATGTGCAAGAAGTTCTTCATCTCTTTATCCAACCATGGCTCACAGCTCCAACTCCAAATACTCCTCAGTTCTCATCAAATCAGTTTCTATAATTATTACAACCATGACTTCTGTTTAAACAGATTTGCATAATGCAGGGGTATAGGAAACTCCCTTGTTTCATGCTCTGAAAAACAACAGAGGCAGCTATTTACTCATGAGAATTGAACACACTTTTAAATTTGTGTCGTTGTATCTATGATCTGCCCTCACTTTGACTATAGAAGGGGATAAATTGGTCTCAAATTTGGGGGCTGGGAGGCACACGGAGGAACATCTTGAATTGTTATGACAATCTGAATATGGTTTTCTTTTTTAACTTTATTAAAATTATTGCTATTATTGAAATACCAACTTTCTATGCAATGCTATCGAACATACTCTTTTGCTGCATCTAACTTGTGTTGTTACCATTTAGCCATTTCATGGCTAATATTAAGTACGCAAGGTAGGCCTGGCTGTGATATTCTGGGATTAGATGATTAGATAGTGGGAGATGTCAGGAAATCCACTACCAGGAAAATGTAAGTCTCTTCTTGGATATTGTGCTTTTGTTTTGGATAATGTATGTTATTTGTTGTTTTATGCATTTATTAATAATAATTCCATTTCTACTCCAATGACACTCAGAATTTCATAATTAGAATATTATACTTGACAATAAACTATAAGCAATTTTACAGTAATTTAAGAGGAATAAAATTTTTATGTGAATTGTTAAAATATCCTTCTCTTTTTCCACTTTTTATATAGGAACTTAATAGAAATGTTTCTATGAAATCTAAGATAACCTTGGAATGAGTCTACTCTCTTAGAGTATATGTTCTCCTTGGACATTTATTAGTGACTCTAACATTTTATTCTGCTGTAAATTTTAGCTGCTATCCTATTCTTTACAACCAACTTTTCAAGGTTTAATGTCAATTCCTAATTTGACTTTAAACTTGGCAAGTTTTTGAGTATATGTGATACAAGACAAGCTTCAACTTCCCTCATTAATCTCTCCTGCTTTTGTTGAATTCCTTTGGGGAACAGCAAAGACAATAAGAGGTGAGTTGACATCAATTGTAATTATTATTTGTGGGAAGGAGATGTGCTCAGATTCTTGCTGAAAACAAACTCTATACAGTCCTCAAGTGAAGAATCGTGTAGCAAAAAATGTGTAGATGGCAAATTTCTCCTTAAAATAGGTTGTTGAAATCATTGATTTGTGTGGTTTTTAAATACAATAAATCTTCTATCTCATATTAGTGTATGCATAGAATCAAAGAAAAATAAATGATAGAGCTATGTTTCACCTAAATTTTTCAGCATGGAGTTTGGATTTTCAAAGTTAAAACTCAGGCTTCTGAAACAAGTAAGATTCCTTGATTGCTTTTGGTTGTGTACCCTGAAATTAACAATAAGTCAGAATTATATAAACCTATACCTGGAATTTCCTTAAGAAATAATTTTACATTTTAACAGAAAGCAGCTTGGAGATCTGTTATTCAGTATAGAAATTAGCACAAATGTCATATTTTATCTAAAATGAAAGTTTAACACCATGTAGTATGCATGTTATATAAAATTTATTATTAAACAAGGTGCAACAGTAACCAACCACAAACTTTCTTCTAATATGAGATTGCATTATATTTTATGATACAAAATTTTTATCTTATTCCTTCATAAATTTGTCCTCATTTTATTGCCATAAAGTAGGGGAATTTTTTTCTTCAGGGTCAAGGAATTCAGAAAAGTTTTCTTGAGTAGATTTTGATAAATATCTCTGAAGAAAGTTGGGTAGACTTGAGAGATTTCCAAATCTTTATAAGAAAATGGTCTGACTTGATTTCTTCTTTGAGTTACTATAAATGTATCTTTCAAAACCAATATCTTTCTTTGTACAGACCTTCAATTTCATCTGTCACCTTCTTGCATGCTCTTAACTTCACATTCTACCTGTCTTAATGTCATACATAATTCCATGCCAGATAAAATACTAAGTTATTTGGCTGCTGCTCCCAAAACTGTGAAATAGATGCTATCATTATCACTTTTTTTTAACCAATGAGGACAATTTTTGAGAAGCTATATAATTTCACCAAAGTGTTAAAGTTAACAGTGGATCAAATACTCAAGCTCAGATACTACTGTTGTTAAAATCTAGGCTCTTACCACTCTACGATTCTATTTTCTAAAGGTCCAGTCTAATTTTAATGCAGTATTTATGTACAATCCAAGAACTTTCAAAATAGGAAAATTTGGACAATCTTAATATGTCTTGAAATATATTTCATGTTTTCTAAATTGATGAAATTTTCATTATCTTTTTTTTTTTTTACTGGTTTAATTTATGCAATCTCCTTTCCTTGCGCCATTTTTCTGTGCTTAAAGTTTACAAGATTATACTGTAAGCCCCATAAACTAATTTCTTTTTGTTATCCACAAGTTTTGGTGAAACCACGTGTAAGTTTTAGCCTGGTTTCCCAGCTCTGCTGTAGAAAGTTGAGGTCCAGGCATTTTGGGTACAAGGCACAGCTGGGGAAGGAGCGCCCTCCTGAGGCCACAGTATGAAGGCAGCTCACGTGAGACTAACTGGTGATGGATCCGGAAGCAACAGATAAATCTTAGAGAAAGAGTCTTTTTTCTCAGACCCATTGACCCAACTCTCTGAAGGGAGATTTCTCACACTCACGGGAATGGTGATTATTATTTCTATCCCCATTTTTTTACGTGAAACAAATTCAGGCTTAGAAATTGTAGGGTGACTTAGGTGGTACACAGCAAAGCTGAGATTCAATACCAGTTGTTTCTGAATTTGAATAAATTGCAAAGAGCTCCTCATGCCACACAAGACATGTAAAAACAAGGAGCATTCAGAGCGCATAAGAGAGCGGCTGAGGCAGTAGTCTTACTCTCCCAGGATAGACGCTCAAACCTATGAAGATGGATGAATGAAAGTAAACTCCCATCTACAATGGAGAAATCACACGCTTATATTTACCATATGAATATGCATTGCTCATGAATCACTTATATTTACCTTAATACTTGTATAATTATTTATGCAAATAATAATTACACATAGCCCTATTATGCTAATATGGCTGTAGAGGACTGAAAGGGTAATAAATATATTATTATTTATTTTTCTGGGAAATGCAAAGGCTAAGGTGAATTTGATTGTATATATATATGGAAACAAACGATTTTCAAAAAAGTACAGAATTGTCTTTTTAAAACTAAAAATCCAAGCGCTGTTTGCCTTTGCCATCACATGTATGTGTTTCCATTTGTTTATTTATAAAATAGCTATTCATGTGAAAGCTATATCCCGTGGAGTGGCTGCAGGTGCCTAATTGCTTGCCTGTAAGCAAAGCATTACCGTACTATAACTCTATTACAGCAGTGGAGAAAATGCTATGAGTAGAAATAGCTTTTAAGTAACTTTTTACACCCTATTTTGCAACCAATTCCCCCTCCATCTTAGATAAATGTATTTTATCTAATGCTGTTACTGCTGCTTCTTATTCTTCTTCTTCTTTTTTTTTTAATAAACCAGGACATATTGTAAAGTTTAGCTGTTATACTCTACTTGCCATGCCTGATTAAAAGTAATGAAGGATGGCAGAATATGCTATCCCAAAATATGCCTCTTTGGCATCAGGATTATTTTGAGCTAAAGGCCAGTGGAAACCAACAGATGAAGAAGAATCTCTAAAATTAGGGCAAACGTTTTCCTTTAGTAAAGGAAATTTCCATTTGTTTGGATGTTTCTCTCGGGTACTGTGGAAAAGGAAGGTTCTTAACAACTCTTATCAGTGGAGAAAGCACTGATTTAAATCTGCATAACAAACCTAACTAAACAACCCACGTTTTCCATACTTTTCCTGATCACTTTGTCATGTTTGCATCTCCCTCCCAGAAGTTCCAATCTCCTTTCCCTTTGTTTTAGCCAAGGTAATATATAAACCCAAATTCTAACCACTCCATTGGGTTTCTCATCACTGGGTGCTCCGGTGTATACATGCTTGATGCACATGTTAATATTATAAATTTCTCTTTGTTTTTCTCTCATTAACCTGTCTTTGGTGAATCTAATTTACAGGGACCCAGCTGGAGATCCTAAGATAGGTAGAAAAAAAAGATGTTTTCTTCCCTTACAGTGAAAAGAAAGAAGACATCCAAATTTTACTGCCCACTTTTAACATACAGGAGAATGAACATGTTAGTGCACATGTGGATTAGTTGTCAGCATGAATCATTTATATGTTAATTATTAGGTAATGCTCGAGAAGGCAATATACTATTTCTTGAAATGTCTATTCTTTCGAGTCAACTCATCGTATTCTTTCTGTTTAAAATAGCAAGCTGCTATTTTTCTTCAAGTTCACTTATAAGAGAGGAAAAACATTTCTTTCTCTACTCATCATAGGATTATGGCTAAAGCCTCTCTAAAAAAAACACAAATTAATAACGGAAAGGCATATAAATTTATTTAATAAGCTTTATGTCCCATGGAGCCCACATAAGCAAATGAGGACCCAAAGAAGTGGCAAAACCTGTGTATTTTTACATAAAGTTTGAGGAAGAGTGGCCAGTCATGGAGAAGTATTGATAGGACAAAGGGGATATGACTTAACTGTAATAAGTGGGGAGGACTAGCAAGACCACTTTGTTCAGATTCTTCTCTGTGACCCTTTGTCTTCAGAAATAAAGATGTTTCCTTTCTCCAGGTACAGTGTGAGCACTTTTCATATGAGAATCTTATTACCTACCTCGGTGGAAGGTCAGAGAAAGACCTTCTGGCTTCTGCTGGTTTTCAAAATATTGAGGTAGCCTATGTTGGGGTAGTGTGTCCTGAACCCTATTATTAGGTTTTCCAGGTCTCAATCTCTCTCTCTCTCTCTCTCTCTCTCTCTCTCTCTCTCTCTCTCTCTCTCTCTCCAGCCCCCACCACCTCCTCTTCTATTTTGGCACAAATAACAGGGATCAGCCATTTTCTGATAATCATCTGAAACAGATTTTGTACATACATAAATATATATTTTCTTATCTTGGGGTCTTTAACGAATGGCAATAAAAAGAGAAGGAGGAAAGAGTAACAGAGACTAGGAGGAAGTTGATATCTAAAAGTTTCTGTGTTTTTACTTATTAAGGAAGCTGCTACCACACACTCCCACTGAAAGAATCATAAAATGCTTTCTTTCTTTCTTTTTCCTTTTTGAAGCGAAGGTGATTCTTAACATTTTTAGGCTAAAATGAGTGTCCAACTGCATAAAATTAAGTGTTTTTTTTTGTTTTTTTTTTGCTTTTCCTGCTTTCTATCAGCCATCTTTCAATGAGGCATGGTCAGCTTTTCTAAATGATTGAAGTTCTAGAAACAAAATTCATGCATATCAAGAAATGAATGCACTAATATACCAAGAGAGAAATATTTTGTGCATGGGAATTGTTTGTTTGTTGTCATCTTCTCTCCATTTTGGTGCTCATCTGTCACTTCTGGCACCCATTCTGGAAATCACTACTTTCCTTTAGGAACCCAACAGCCTGCATGTTGTCCTTTAATTTCCCTGAACCCCTCCAGCTGGAGCACTCAGTCCAGCCAACCCTCTCTAGCTAGGATCTGCTAAACTCTACTATTTTTCTACCTCTATCCAAAGCCTGTACAGTATATGCATGTACTCTATAAATTAAACTTTAAAAAAAAGATGAAAATGGATAACAGACTTAGATAATAAGTAAGAAAAAGTAAGTAGCACATAAAACTTTGGAAAAGGTTTGGGCTCTATAGCAATGTAAGAAATACAAGAAACACACTTATAAAAATAAAAAAAATTATAGCAATTTTTAATATCACTTTTTAGTTTAATAAAAAAATAATTCTGCTAATTTGATGATGTACAGATGTGCTCTAACCATTTTGGTGGTAGTGAAAATTGGAAAAATCTTTGATAGCCCAATGTTTAGGTCATCTAATATAGGAAGCTTAGTTCTCCAAAATATCATGCTAAGGAAAAAAAAAATGCTAGCATTTATTGGCTCATGCCTCATTACCTATGATAAAAAGAGAAAAAGAACAGAAGAAAAGGGAAAAAAAACAATGCTACAAGGACAATGTTTGTATGAATTCTGAGGCATCAATTTGATTAGATATTATGTACTTTACAACATGGAAAGAAAAGTTTATTGAGAATTACAGGTCCAAAGATGGATGTAAGTATCTATTTGATAGGCATTATACTAAATGCATTCACAATTACATTCTCATGTAATTCTTAAAACAATCTTAAAAGTAAAATTTTTCAAACACTAAAACATACACTAAATTTTATTGTATACTATGACAAACATTATGTAAATATTTGTTCACAAAAAGGATTCAAAAGCAGTCTAGGTAAATAAAAATGTTAATAGCTTTGTTATGTGATACCAGGAATTTTTTCTTTCAATTTGTTCTTGTAATATTATTTTTACAATATGAGAAAAAAATGGAACTATAAATGTAGTAAAGGTATGGTTCTTAAAGTGTCTAAAATGGTAATCAGGTAAATGAGGATAACGATAGTAGACATGAATAACCTGGGCAGTAAATAATAAAAAATGGAAAAAAATAACCACTTTTGTTTTAGAGAAAATGACACAGCTCAGTTGGAGAATCATATTATATAATATAGACAAATATAAATGTCCCATTTAATTTTTCTTTCTGCAATTTGGTTGAATAAGAGAGTTTGGTTTCTTTTTCTTTAGTTGAAACCATCAGGGTAAAAATTGAAATAAAATAAAATATAAAACAAACTTGAAAATATTACTGGGGATTTTTCAGAGATGTTCATTTAATTGACTGAAAAAAGGCAAAAACAATACACCTATCTCCAACTCCAGTTATTTCAGGCTTCATAATAAGGTATTTCCTGGATTCAAGTTCTAGCCTAAGCTGCTGGATTGAGTGGTGAAAGGAATTTAAGAGAATGTCCCCATTTGGCCTATGGTAGAACTTTGGCTTTTGAAGTCAGAATCTTTCTTCTCATTTGAACTCTAAAGAAGGTGAAATATCACATTATGTGTCAAAATCTGGCCCTGTCAATTGTCTAAGTTCAAATCAACTATGAAAATGATTTGAGGAGAATGCTAGCTATTAGAAAATAAGAACTACCCTCTTATCATAGAGAAATAAACAAAAATAAAAGATAAGTTTTTCAAGTTGCTCAGTCATAGTTGAGATCAGTAGAAAAAGGAAATATTATCTGGTAGGTTGATATTAATATACTTCTTTTTGTTTTTCTAGACCATTCTCTTAAAAACAGAAGCATTTCTCTTTAACAAAGAGATTTTGAAACACACTTTTATCTGCAACGGGTAGAATCAGAAAGCACTAGAATGAAAAAAGGTTAGAAAGAAAGATGATTGAGTGGAGAATATTGCTCAGAGGGAAGTCTGTATTATTGAAAGAGGAGAGGATAACAGTGTTGGTAGAAATAGATAAGAGGCCAGTAAATGTAGTAGCCTGCATAGAGGTCAGGTAGACCTTCTGGAGAGACAAAGAAAATCAGGAGGCAGAACTACTAAAGAATGTTTGCGTTCTTACAACCGTATATGTAAGAGCAGCCAAAAGCACAGCCAAAGTCTGACATAATAGAACAGAGGCGTCCACCAAGATTAAACTGCACATTCTCTATGCCAGTTGTTCTATCATTGAGATGGTGGCCAATGTGCTAAAGAATTTAAAATAAGAAAAAACTACATTGCAATGAAGTAAACAGTAATGGGAAGCCAAGTCACGTGAGTTCCACAGAGATCCTTTTTGAAAGAAATTCTGAGGAAGGTTTAGAGGTTTACTATATAAGGCTGTGAGATCATGAAAAAAGGTTTAACTGTAATTGCAAGAGAGTTCCTGGATTCTGCGATTTCCCCCTGTACGACTCTACCTAAGTCCATACAATTAATAAATCCTGTAGGTGAGACATTTCTACATTGTCTCCTCGAATCTTTTTATGGATAATACCTCCTGGAAGAAATGGGAGAGCGTATAGAAAGTGGTAGGCCTAACAGACTTAGCAAAAGAAAACATACAAACGAACAAAAACCAGGCCAAACAGTTAAATTTGAATTTCAGATAAACAATAAATAACTTTTAGCATAATTGTGTTCCATCTAGTATTTGAATAAACAATGATGACGCATATTCGTTAGTATATGTATATCTTAAATATAGCCTGGAACATACTTATACTAAAAACAGAAAAAAGAATCATTGTATATCTGAAATTCAGATTTAACTGGACATTCTCTATTTTATCTGCCAACCCTAAAATTGAGACATGTATAAACAAACTTGGGACCCCAGTAATCCAGGCACTCAGTTTGCCCTTATAATACCTGGGAATGTGGGAATTCTGGTATTTACCCACCTGAAACAAAGCAAATGTGAAGCAAAGTCAACAGAGGCCATCTAATAGATAACACTGAGATTTTAATAGAACCAGAAAAATCCCCAAGGTCTTTTTTATGAAAGGCCTCTCCTTCACAGATTATGACTTGGTGAGTCTGAGGAAGTTAACCGTATCTTAACAAATCCTTCAGATAGATCCATTATAGATCATCGTCAGGATTTATTCTGAGAAAAAAAACTAGTAGAACACTTCCTGCATAAATAATAAGAAATATAACCAAGAAAATAAAATGATTCTCTATCAATACTTAATATATGAAAAATTAAAACAGAAGAATTAAATCTTAAAAAATTAAATATTTAGTAAATAGTTCATTTTAAATAACCATAACAAATAACAAATAACAAAGTAAAATGAGATCATTATTGTGAGAATAAAATCATATACAATATTCTTAAAAATAATTATAAAATGATCTAGTGAGAAGAACTGCTTTATCATTTTTCTTTTATGTTTTTGCAAACATCTTTAATGTATATTTTAATAAAGACAGCTAGGTTGTCATATCTTCTGCATTTAATGTGTTTTTATACATTGTTTTGGTTGAGGTATATGAAAAAGTTTGGCCTCATACAATATGCAGTTAAAAAAAAGAGACATATTTTAAAGGCCTTTTCAGTTTATAGTGAATATTCTTTTTTTAAAAACTAAATGAACAGCAACCTTCATATTAACTCTGCAATAACTCTGTTTCACAATGTTTTCCAGGCAATCAAGCTTTTAATATAAAATGTGGAAAAATGTTAAACAATGCAGTATTGTTTTATAAGCCTATACTTGGGACTAAAAAAGAATCATATGTGTAAATCTGTCATGGGGACATTTTAACAACAAAGCATCCTTGGATTTTATGAGACAAATATTAATATAACTTACCCATGAATGAATTGTGAATATATGTGTGTGTATGCAAGTTATATGTTTATTTTATATATGTATGCATTTATATAGTGTATGTGTATATACATATGTATATCTATATATATAAAAAATAAAATGGGTTTTTCTCTTTTGTTCCAGCAACCAACGAACTAGATTCTCCTTGCTCGAGCTAAGTTCTTTCTAAATACAAGATAATAAAGTTGATAAATTTCTAAGAGTAATTTTAAAATCCTTTATTTTATAACCACAATTCTTAATATGCCTTAAACATGCTCTACCTGTGATGTCTCTCTTTTAACTACAGTTTTTCAAGGATGAAATAAAGAATCCAAGTGTTGAAGTGTACAGAAAATAATGCCTGCTCAAGACATGATTCTTCAGACCTATTTTATGCTATTGTCCCCAAAACACTGCTGTGAAATACTGATGAGCCAATATATATGCCTCCTCTCTGCCCTGGAAGAAATATGGCTGAGGGAGGGAAAAAAAAATTTTTTTTAAATCACTCAGAATTAGTCCTGGTAGATAATTATGGCCTCTTTTCTGTCTCCTAATCCATTGCTCATTTCAGTAGGTGAGCAAAGGCAGGTAAGGGCAAATTTGTCTCCAAGAAATATCTAAAAGAAGCATGCAGTGCACAGGGGCCCCTCCCTCATGTATCTCTTCTGTCTATGTCCCTTTAGTCTTTACTTCCCTCCTTTGTTTAATCTTCTTCCACTGCCCTTGGGTTTCATCCTTTTAAATTTTATTTATTTATTTATTTTCCTTGCACTCTCCTCTGCCTTCGGTTTGATTCGACTGTGATGAGAGTTTCTATCCATCTGACCGAGAGCAGACATGCATATGTCGGTAAGGGCTACACACAGAAAGTGAGTAGCATATGGCTCACACCCATCAACACGCTAACCTGCTTTTAGCACAAGCTTCTATGCTTTATATGTCAGCAAATGTTGTCAGTACTCAAAATAATTAACACACAAATTGTTTTAATGTGCCCATTTAAAAATATGTATATTTAATTTTGAACCGTCATCACTATTATATCATGACATAATCAGGCCAGAAAGTGCTGTAACTACAAAAACACATTTTGGGGATCAAAAATATCCTGAATGGACAGGCATGTGTGTGACTATACATATATGTGTAATATACTCTTACTCCTTAGATCAGCACAAAACGAGGAATAACAACGTGTCTCACAAACTTAATTGAGATTTTCATAGAAAGAAGATGCCAGTAAAAAAGTGTATTTAAGAAATTCAAGGAGAATATGGGATATGATCTTGATTCGTAACCTTGAAAATGGCTATTCAGGCTAATCACATATACCCCTTGGAGAGTGTAAATTTGTACAAACTTTACAGAAAGCAGTTGGGCAATACATATTAAGAATCTTAAAGGTGCTGATTTGTTTTGACCCAATTAAATCCACTTCTTACAGTTTACCCTAAAGCAGTATTGAAACATAAAAAGGACAATTTCTGTACAAGGATATTCACTGTAGCATTTTTATAATAGGAAAAAAAGGATCATTGTAAACAACATAAATAGCAAACAAAAAAGGATATTTTTAGATAAATCATAGACTATGCAAGTGACTGAATATGATGTTGCTATTAACCATCAGGTTTTCAAAGACAACTAAGACTATAAATAGGTAGATAGACATATACAGATAGATATGTGTTTATATATATGCACATATGTGTATATATAAAGGTTTAGTTAAAAATATGCATTACTTATATATTAATACATCTCATAAAAGATTTTTATAATCATGGACATGATTTTATATAAAAAAAGGATCATTGGGAAATATACCAAAATGCTAATAATTGACATCTCTGAGTGATAAGATAATGGATAACTAAACGATTCACATATTTTCACATTCTTAAATGATTTACATGGGTCTCATATTGTAAGTAGTGAAAAAGTAAAATAACACCCCAAACTTTTCACAGATACAGCATTTATATTTTCCAAATCTATTGCTGCTTTTCATCAGTGATTTCTGGTCTCAATGCAGTAAGTAAATGAGCAGGGATGCTAAAACCACTTTGAAAGTCACCCTTTCAGCTGCATTCCTAGGGGCTTATTAAGGTGATAAACACCTTTGGCCAAAGCCTATGGTCAGCACCACTCTCAGCAAAAGCAAATGCTCCTGTTACTTTTGTTTTTTATGTGTATGAAACAAGGGCTGCCCAAGGAGCTCAATGTGGCACCCCAGGCTGTCCCCAGATTGTTCATCCTTGCACTGGGTTTGCATCTTTAAATGAATCCAGGTATGTTTTAATAACCTTGGAACTGGGAACTCTTTTTGCACCATTCTCATACCCAGCC
Source organism: Lepilemur ruficaudatus (assembly GCA_963574885.1). NCBI lineage: Eukaryota > Metazoa > Chordata > Mammalia > Primates > Lepilemuridae > Lepilemur > Lepilemur ruficaudatus. The sequence continues at coordinate 48,123 of CAUYRT010107476.1, forward strand.
AGTTGCTGTATATCTTGGCAGAGGCAAGCTTATTTCTAAGGAAAGAGAAATATTTCCATTCTTTAATAAGTCATTCCAAGTTTCCTGTGATGTTATAAATAATCGGGCAAACAGCCGGCTTTATTCTGCTTAATTTGATATGGCAGATTTGAAATGTCGAAAAGTTCACTCTCAACATAAGCCATGCAACTGGACTCTGACCAATACTCTCATTCCTGATGGGATAAACTTTATCATCAAGCTCACTCAGGAAGGCAGCTGAGACCCTACTTGCCCTTCCCAGGCGATGACTGATAGAGAAGTCTGAGCTGGCCCTGTGTGGTGTGAGCATGAGGTCAGCCCTTCCTGGGTTTTCTCTGGGGAGACAGGCAACTAGCCTGACAAACTTAGCTAATATACCTGTCACTCAAGGGCAAGGAGAGGGAGGCCAGAAAAACAAAGTTGAAATTAACTTGTGAGTAATTGGAAGAAGAAGCATTAAATATCATTTCAGGGTAAACGTTTCCATAAAAGAGACATATTTTAGTCTCTCCATAGCACTCTGTGTCAAATGTCCTTTCATGACCAAGTTCAAGGGCTGATTTACACTTTGGAAGTCCACAAAGAACAGAATTCTGGTCGTAGAGATGAAGGTCACCTGACAATAGTGATGAAAGATAAAACTACCATAAATTCAGATACTTGGCTAAGACTTTTAAAACTGTTGAAAGAGCTAAAAGGGCATTTTGCCAATTAGTTTGATTTTTTAGTAGGGTATTTTTGTTGTTTTTAGTCCTTTGCCTTGTATTTACAAATCAAACACGCTCTGATGAAACAGCTCAAGTATGGTTTGCATTGATTCGGAAAAGAGTTCTTTAAAGAGGAAAAAAAATTGTTGAACCTGATTTAATGAGTCTGAATATTAAGCAATTTCTCTTAATAATACATTTGTTTAAATAAACCATTCTTAGCTCATCTGGTCTTATTTTTAATTTTGTATTTTATCCAATCTGACCTCCTTTACTCCTTCGTTTCTTACTATTCTTAAGGCTGTTCATGTTCTAATTAAGATCATTTTAGGAAATGTTTTCTGGAAATAAATGTGTCACGCTGATTAGGACTAGCTGAAACCAAATGTAAAATGAGAGAACAGGTTTTTGAATTCAGACGATGTTTAAAATGTATGGGTTTGCAATTTTCTAAAGAGCCAAACAAAAAGTAATTCCTTATTTGTAAAAACACAAAAGAACTTGCATTTCCAAGTCCTTTCTTGAATATTTATTTTGCTTAATAAATATTACTTTTGCTTTGAGGATTAGGCTGTAAATATTGTATGAGAAACCCGCACACAGAGGAGACAAAACACACAAGAGACTTTCACACAGCTACTGAGAGGTAGACGAACCACTTAGGCTTAAGGGCTTCCACATTCCTTGCCGCACAGCCCTGTTGTCCAAGATTTACTTTTTATCACAAGATGACTCTGAGTTCTTAACCTTTCTAATACCTTACCTGGTGGAAACACCACCACCACCAGCTCTGCATTTCCAACAGCCATTTATTAGGCAGATATTTTATCGTCATCTCCCTTTCTTCTCCTGCCTGGTTATTGCTCATTCATGTCATCTAAATGTGTGCACTTTAGATGGTTAAGTAGTGCATTAGTTTCCTAGAGCTGCTGTAACAAAGTACCTCCAACTGGGTTGTTTCAAACTGCAGAAATTTATTGTCTTGCAGTTCTGGAGGCTAAAAGTTTGAAATCACAGTGTTGGCAGTGCCATGCTCTGTCTGAAACCTGTAGGGGAATTAATCCTTGCCTCTTCCTAGCTTCTGGTGGTTTGTTGGCAGTCTGTGGCCTCCCTTGGCTTGCAGCTACTTAACTCCAATGCTGCCTTAGTAGTTACATGATATTCTCCCTGTGTGTTTCTTTCTTCACATGGCAATCTTCTTAACAGGACACCCGTCATGCTGGATTTGGGGCCCACCCAACTCCGGTATGACCTCATCTTAACTATTGTAATTATTTCCGCAGTGACCCTTTTCTCAAAAAAACTCACATTCTCGGGTACTGGGATTTAGGAATTCAAAATATCTTTTTTTTGTAGGGGACACAATTCAACCTATAACAGGTGTGAACAGGCACTATGTATAACTCTGCATACAATGTTGCTTTACAAAGACTTAGTCAATAACTACGACTGTGGTTCATATTTTTTTTTAAATTTTAAACAACAAACAATTATTTGTCAGAAGCCTATGGAAACAGTAGCAATATTGAACTCAAACTGATGATTTAAGCTTGAGGTTTATTTCTATGCAAGCCTTTTCTGACTTTTGGACTTTCCCAAATCGTAAGGAACCAGGAAAAAAGTCACCTCATATAATGCTCTCAGGTTTGGAATCCACTGAAAAGCTCTTGTTTAAAAAGGTCAGTATCGAGTTTAATTGGGTCCATTTAACTGAAGTATTAAATGGAGGCATTGCTAGCCTGAACAGATCCTATGCCAGATAAAGGCAAATATAATAAAGATGTCAAGGTGCTTCTCTGGAGCAAGTGAGATCATTATGCAATTATGTTACTTATGAAGGCAAAGGGCAGAATACAATTTATACTATGCAATTTTATATTTCTGAATTTCTGGAATTCATTTTTTCTTCTCATTTCTTTGCAGGTAATCCACTGGGCTAGTGATAGGTTATGATTAAATGTTGCCATGACTTCCTGTTAATCTAATCATGAGAGAATTTAGTTGTCTTCAGACAACTTTATGATGTTTTGACTAATTTTTGACAATTAAGAAAAATCACAATTAAATATTTACTTCTATTTAGGGCCAGATATCAATCCCAAAGAAGTTCTAGAAATTCTTGGTTGTCCCAATTCATTAATTTTAACCACAGTTTATTAACTCTTTATTATATTCAAGACATTGTTCAATACCGAGGTAATAAAGAAAAATTGAATGAAATACTCCCTTAATTTCCTTAAATTGTGATTTCATAAATACATATATAGAACTAACATTTTAGAATAACCTGTAGTAAGTGCTATATTCAAAATACTAAGATAGTGATGCTACAAAGAGAGTTTCTTTGTTATAAAAACAATGGCAAAGAGAGCTTCATTTGTACTAGGTGGATCTGAGAATCAGAGGGCATACCAATGAGGGTACGCTAGTCTAGACTACCAAGCAATTCCAAAATTTCAGTAGCTTAACACACACACACACACACACACACACACACACACAATTGCCTCTCATTCACAATACACGTTCAATGTGGGTCAGCTGGGGGTGGGAGAAAGTGTCTACTCATTACAGTCACTTACGTAGCCTTGCTTCAGTGTTTCTTTGACTACCAAGACACACAGAAAGAGAAACATGACAAATCACTCGATGGCTCTTCAAGCTTGCATACAGAAAGACATGTATCACTTCTGCCTTTCCTGCTAAGTTTACCTGACCAAATCAACTCATGAGGCCATTAAAAAATTTAAAGTATGTGAAGGGGAAGGTGTGAAGGTATAAGAGATAGGATCACAAAGCTTGCTCAGAATTTGGAGAATGCTGGGATATTTGCAAACACTCAAGTGGCTATCACTGCTGGCATGTGCAAGAGAAAAGGTATGATTTCAATAAGTGGAAACTTTGCCAGGGTCAGAACACTCAAAAGAGTGGAAAAGAAAACTGGGAAACAGTTGACAGCAATTCCATTTGTTAAGTGGCAAATATTTGTGCATGAACAAAAATTAAGTTATGAGGATAAGTGCAGCGGAAAAAAAAATATGGCAAAAAAAAAATTAATTGTCATTGGGTCATCAAGAATCTTGTGTTAGTTTGAGTTCCCCCAAAGCTGACTCAGACCAGAAACAGGTGGGAAGTTGTAATGGCTTTCTTGAAGTGTCAGATTGGCTAGTCTACAGTCCCCAATTATTCCAAGACTAATTATAAAAAACTAATCTATGTGTTGTTGTAAAGGGATTTTGCAGATGTAATTAAAGTCCCTAATCAGTTGACTTTATGTAAGGGAGACTGTACTGGATAATTTGTCTGAAACTAACTGAATTAGTTACAAAATCTCAAAAACAGGGCTGAGGTCTTCCAGAGAGAGAAGAAATCTAACCTTTCCTCACTGCCCAGTCTATGATGTCTGGCTTTTTAGCCAGCTCTTCCATTTGCTTAATTCAATTCCTTATAATAAATCTCTTGATATATGTAACTCCTACTGGTTCTGTTTCTTTGGTTGAATCCTAACCAACATTGAAGTGATCAGATGAAGTACAAAGAGGCTGTAGAAAAATGAGAGAGAAAATAACACAGCCCAATAGAATGAATGTGCTTTAATGAGCAAGTCACTGCTGCAGGAATTGGGGCTCACCCCCACTGGAAAACTTCTAAAAGACTGTAGATAGCACACCTCCACATGATTGCATGAATGATGAGATAATCTAAGTTATTTTCCCATGAACTCCAACTACTTGTCCTTTGAAGGCACCTGGACCGTCTGCTTGCCTGCTTCCCTCCATTCCTGTGACCGAAGGAACCCTACAGGAAGACAGTGGAAAAAAACATTGGTGGCCTGAAATTATATGGGCTGGGAATGGACAGAATTTGATATGAGTCTGCTTGAAAGATTCTGGCTTTTGTTCTCTAGTTACTGGGGAGGCATGAACACTTTTGCAAAAGGGGAGTAGAATTTGTGATTTCATCAATACATACTGAGATCCTAAAATGTGCCAGGCACTACAAAAGCTGAACGAATGTGAACAAGTAAAATCTCAGTCCTCCAGAAATTTAAGATTCATTAGAAATGCAGCTGACCCTTGAACAACACAGGTTTGATGGCATGAATCCACCTATGCATGGATTTTTTTCCTCCTCTTTCACGCCTGAGTTAGCAAGACCAATTCCTCTTCTTTCTCCTCCTCCTTGTCCTATTTATTCAACATGAACATGATTCAACAAGACCTTTACTAGTATCCATTTCCACTTAATGAAGAGTAAATATATTTTATTTCCTTATGATTTTCTTAATAACATTTTTCTCTATCTTACTTTATTGTAAGAATACAGTATATATTAATAATACATACAACATTCAAAATATGGATTAATTGACTGTATTATCAGTAAGGCTTTTGGTCAACTGCAGGCTATTAGTAAAGTTTTGGGGAGTAAAAAAGTTTTTTGTGAATTTTTTACTGTGTGGGAGGTCAGCACCCCTAACCCTTGCATTGTTCAAGGGCCAACTTTATTTGCAATGAAATTTCACAAGATTTAAAAAAGACTTTCAAATTCTAAGGATGGAGGGGTTAATGCTACCTAGGAATGTATAGAGTCTATGGAAAAATAAAGATATTTACCAAGCAATCATGAGAAAGAAGACCATTTCAGACCACTCCTTGAGTGCACATTAAATTCTTGGTGACACCTTTCAGTGAAGACAAGGACAAAGTAGAGAACCGTATAAGAGAGAAAAACAGCTTGCAAAGTCAGAGAGGTGTACAGGAAATTGCAATTCCTTAATGTGCTTGGAAAGAGAAGACTGGCAAGGTAGGGAAGGATTGGGCTTTGGACTGGATTTTTAACAAACATTTTTATATTTCCCCAATTGTCTTCAGATACAGGCTCCTCTAAAAAAATGAGAAATCTTCATATCCGCTCCTGCTTCTCTATTTGGCATTGGGTCTGAGTCCTACGCAATACACATTATTTAATTCCATGTCCTCTGCTTTTCATTTCAGTTTGGTATTTGGAGGAACCAAACAATTCCCCACTGTATCTGAGCTCCCTCATTCTCGAGATCCAGCTTCACATGCTGCAGGTGGCCAAATCAGTTTGACTCCAATAAGCACTTACCTAGAACCAGCAGGAGGGAGGAACCAGAGACCGGCAGTCTCCTGCCTCCAATGGTACAACATTCCTGTTCAAAATCCAGGCACGTGGCAGCCCAGCCACAAGCTAAATGGAGGCACCTGTTTAGTGTCCAATTCCATGAAAAATTAAAAAATGTAATTTTTTAAAATACACTGTTTCATTTTCACCATAGCCTGACCTAATTATTACCAGCAGTTACAACTGACCAATAACATTGATTTTTCCCCTCTTGGACTGTAAGTAAAAGGCGTCAGTATCTCATTTGTTTTTCTTTATTTTTCCTTGAATACTGCTGAAGTTTTCCATGCAAGCTCGTCCTTTTGCCTTCTTTCTCATTTTATAAGCTTTGATTCACCTGTAAAACACATTTTTATAAAAGCCAGAGAAAGAACAGTGGCCATAAAAAGCTCCCACACCTAGCCATGGTCCCTGTGGTTAGCGATCCAGAAAAGGCCTCCTGCTCACAGCAGGCATTGCTTGGCAGCTCTTGCCTTCACTTTTTTTCTTCTCCAACCATTGTGCTCACAAGCCTGGCAGGGTCAGAATAGATGAATGCATTTTTTCATAATCACTTGACAGTGGTTTCTTTAAGCCTCTAAGTTTTACAAACAAGGTGATGGCCACAAGAGAGTTACCCTGACAGCTCAAAGATTGGTGCATGTTATGTCTGAAGGGGTCACAGAAAGCAGAAAAAATAAAAAAGACATCACACAATAAGCCCACACATACACACACACATTCATATGCCTTTTGAATCTGCATAGGCCACATCGACTTTTTTTTTTTTATTCAGCTATTGATGTGATGCACAGGGAAATATCCAGAGAATAAAGAGGTGAAAAAATGTACAGCTGGCATGAATTGCCCTTCTAGTTTTTGCTAGAGTAGGAAGGAAGAGTGTCTTTGCCATTTATCTGCACAGATAAAATGTCAAACCCTTCAGAAAACTTGATAGATAGTAAGGATCGTCTTTGCAAAATACTAGTAATCCCAAACTTTTGTAATAGTCTGCATATCATGCTTTAATGGTAAAATATGTGACCATTAATGAGTATGTTGGTATTATTGACATTCCCAGGAAATTGTATGAACAAGTCAGGATCTTGGATTGTGTTCTCAGGAAAACCAATTCTGTTGGAAAACCAATATGCTGTTAGAGCTTTTGTGAGAAAAGGTTGTGTAGTAAACGATTTTGTAAGTAGTATCTTCACAAGGTCAACTTGTTTCTTTTCTGCAAGACTTCTTAGTGTTTTAAGATAGAATGCTGCTAAGGTTTCAAGGAGCTACAATTCTCTAGGACACAGTTTGATAAACATTTTAGAAAGTAAGACGCACTTTTTAGCCTCAAGACTGACATTTCTAACTCCACCTGTGACTTCCAAACAAAACTCCAGATGTATATTATCAGCTGCTTATTTGACATCTCTTACCAGGAGACCTTTGGGTCTTAGTCACCATTTACTTTCAGTGCATAACACAGTGCCTGGCACACAGATGTTAGCTATATTTTGAATGATTTATTAAATCTCTAGAGACATGAAAATAAGCGTCCATGTCTTTCATCTTCTTTAAAAGCTGAGTCTGAAAAACCAGAGTTTAGTAGTAAATACAGTAAATAATTAGCTTAGAAAAAATTAATGAACATATAAGTTTATTTTTTTATTAATAAAGAAACAAAAGCTGAACCTTCTAACAGACTTAGTTTGAGTATATCATCATACGGAGCCAATTGTTTTGGCTCATTGGACCACTGATATGCTGGAACACCATATTCATGACAATAATTTCCAAACATGCCTTAAAAGATCATTAAAGGTCTTCCCTGTTCTAAGAAACCATGATATTATTCTTTCTCCTGAGTTAACTAGAATGGTTGGAAAGACTTTCCTATATGTCATTTTGACTCCTTTATTTGGCAGGCTACAATTCAACTAAACATACCAGGATTCATTTCATGGGACATTAAGATTCAGAGCCATGGTTTCTTCTAGAAACAGGGATTGGAGGGGTGGTGGGTGGGATTTGCACTGTTAGATATATTTCAACTCCTCCATACATGTTTATTACTAACCCCAATGGGGACTGCAAAAAAAGTTTAAACAGAATAATATAAGTGGTGGTGTGTTTCGTAATTCAAACTGAATGAGAAAGATATGAAAATATCTGAAGTACCAACTGATTTTGGAATAAGCTTTTTTGTTTTTGTTTTTATTCCAGAAAACAAGAATAGTACCAGTGGATAAGAATTTCAAGAATATAGTTATCAAATCAGAATGAGAAACTTGGAGCAACCAAAACTACCCCAAATGCAACCGAATTTCAATAATACAATGAAAATAGTATTTTGATAAAGCAGTAGGATTTCCATTGTTAAATGTTATGTAGAAGTTGACTGTCCATCTGAGATTTTGCATTAGATGAGGAGGTAGAGGAAGTGATGTCTAAGGTATTTCTATAAGCCCTCCTGGCTGTGATGGCTTGTGATACTTAGACTGGGCTAGTTTATTCCAGCAGTGTGACTCAGTATTGCTTATAACTCTTAAAGCAGCCAATGCAGTGGCCAGCTCCGAAAGTATTTAGTACTCATACTCAATCCATTTCAATATCAAGTTTAATAAAGATATGGGGAAGAAAACAAAAAAAGAACTGGAAAACGGAAAGGAAGAAAGAAAGAATAATGAATGTTAAATGCATGAGTCATATCAGAGGGGATAAAAATGGTATTATAAATAAATTACTAAAACATCATTCATGATTCAAATGTGTGTAATATTTTAGGCCATATGTATTCTGGAAACATATTTCCTATTCTTTTTCCTCTTTCTCAGCTTCTACTACACTGGTGTCCTTGTTGTTTGAATATTCCATCATTCTCCATCCCCAGGGCCTTTGTTGTAAAGACAGTGATGAAGGGTTATTCTTTCATTTGACAGAGCTCTAAGCAATACACTTAGTCAAGTGTACTTTAGAGAAAGATAGAGTGACTTGAGATATGGATATACACAGAATCCTGAGCAGTGGAAAAATGCGTGTCTTGGCTTAGACATCTGGAAGGAGCAAGATTAACAGATCATAGTAGTGTATATATGGTAGTATATAAGGTAGTTAGAAGAGTATATGGAAGTCATCATAGAGTATGCAGAACTTTGGGTCTCATATTATTAATAATAAGCTTCAAATCATATCTCCAGCAGAGTTATACTCAAAAGCCAGCTGGACAGGATGACTCATCCAGGTGAGATCACCCAGCCTTTCCTCTTGGTCCTGCAGAGCTCAGCTAGTGAGGCCAGAATTGAAAAGCTATGATGGGAAGGATGGATGTGCATCAGCCCAAAACATGGGTTCTCCCTCATTAAGGATGGCTAATCAACTACCTGTGCTGAATTCCGTTAGCAGCAGAAGCCAAAGCTGTTCACTTCATAAAGCAACATCACTCAAATAATTCGACTACCTACTTAATGGCAGATTGATTACATTGGACACCATCCTTCCAGAAGACAGTGATTTGTCCTTACCAGAATTGATACTGATCTGTATATATGTCAGTATCACATATAAACTTATAAAATTTATGATCTGCTGGTACTGAATTCTGAAGTCCTCAGACCATCTGGCCCTTTTTATAGGAAAAGAAATATAACTGTATTTACCTTACCATGAGACCCATTGGTCCTGTTATATGTTATATAGTTCAGAAGCAGCAACCCTAGTAGAATGATAAATAAAGAACAGATAATTTCCCAGATTCAGGACAGTTCCCTGAATAATTGGGAAATAGGATTGGACATTCTCACCAGCACTCTCAACGTTTCATTTTCAGAATTTGTGATGTTGATTTTTATGACTTTAGAATCAGCTGGATTTATGATCCTGGTTCCCATAAAGGAAATATTTCCAAGAAGTGACACAGCAAGGATTCCACTGGAATTGTAGGTAGATCACCATCTGTTCAATTTTGGTCTCCTTATGCCAGTATAGCAACAGAGAAACAGAGGAAGGTGAAGATTCTTGTTACCATAAGGATCTAGAGTATCTATTACCCACTGGGAGGTTGAAAGGAGTTCATCTGGAACTCATAAAATTTAGTATGTATCTAATGTCAATTCAATGTCCAATAGTAACTAAATAATCAATTGCAATAACAATGACCTGACAAAAGCAAAGAAACTGAAGACTTGAAATACTTGATGATAAAAGTCTGGACAACCCCCCTGGATCTGTGGTGGCCAATGGAGGAGTAAGAGTAAGAATATCAATTATGGCTTCAAGCCAGTTACAGCTGGGGTAGAAGTTTCTTCCATTAACTCTCCTGTATTAATTCTTCTTGTGGTGAATATAGCCAGTCATCACCTTGAAGGCTCTGTGAAAGACTGGACTTAATGGAGGGCACAAATGGACTCAGGTAGGGCAAGGTTGAATGTGTCTGCTGCCAAACTCACATCCTCTCAGATCACCTTTAATCTTGCAATTGCTGCTTCAACAAGGTAGACAAAAACTTACATATCTAACATTACATTCTCTTTGGTTGAAGCAATCTCATTTATTTGCTAAATATCCATTCATTTTTATTAGTGAAAAGAGCAACACAATGAGTTGAGTGAAAAAATAAAATAAAACCTCCTCTAGTTCATTTCACTCACATAGTCTTTGCTAATAAGCTCTTTGCACCTTGTTGTAACTCTGTTCAAAGTTCCTTTGATGAGTATGTAATAAATTAAATTTTAATAATATCAAAATTGATTTTTGAAAAGCCATTTGTGGCTGATGATTACCTTATGGTAAAAGTAAAATTTCCTTTTCAGTATTCACCACCACCATCATCATCACTATTATCATCACCAATGATCATACCCTATCCTTTATTTTCCTAAATGTAAGTTATCTTGTTCAATGTGTCTTAGAAACAAGAATTATGATATATTATTCATACCTTCAGAGTACTTGCAGTTTATATTGGACAACAAGCCTAATCTCCATAACAAGAACAAATCTTGTAACTACTGATCTGTAAATCTGTTAGTATGTGGAAGGTAAACAGGTGAGGGAAAGTTAAGATAGAACACTGATTAAATATAGTGAACCAGATTACCAGAGATCAGAACAAAAAAATGAGTACAGCAGGTAGATGAAATAGAAAGAAGACTGAAGGAGAGGATATAGTTTTAATGGTATAGAAAATTAGAATAGTCAGGTATTACAAATTGAATGTATGTCTCCCCATAATTCACAGGTTGAAACCTGATCCTCAGGGTGACAGTGTCAAGAGTTGTGAACTTCTGGGAAGTGATTAAGTCATGAGGGGGAACCATCACAAAAGGGATTAGTGCTTTTTCTTTTTTATTTATTTATTTTTTTGACACAGGGTCACCCAGGCTGGAGTGCAATGGTGCAATCATAGCTCACTGTCACCTTAAACTCCTGGGCTTAAGCGATTCCTCTACCTCAGCTTCCTGAGTAGCTGGGACTACAGGCACACATCACTGTGCCCAGCCCAATTAGTATCTTACAAAAGAGGCCTGAATGAGCTTGTTTGTCCCCTTCCATCATGTGAAAACAAAGCAAGAACTTGTCGTCTATGAAGCAAAGAGCATGCCTTCACCATGCACATATCTGCTGGCACCTCAATCTTAGATTTTCAATCTTCCAGAACTGTGCCTAATGAATTTCTGTTCTTTATAAAGTCTTTGAGACTGGCTGCCTGAGCTCAAAAGCCACAGGAACAAGGTAGTCTCCTTTCAAATGTATATTTGAAGGAAAAAAAAGGTCTGAGGTATTTTGTTTTAGCCTCCTGAGCAGACTGACACCAGTGTGATAGTATTTGGATGTGGGGCCTTTGGTAGGTGATTCTCTCTCATGACTGCAATTACTGCCCTTATAAAAGGGACCCCGGACCTCATTCGCCCCTTCTGCCATGTGAAAACATAGGAAGAAGAAGACCATCTCTCAAACAGAAGGTGGTTCACACTGTTAGGTAGATAGTGAGGGATTCCAGGTCTCCTAGGGATGAAAGTGGGTGCTGTTGTCCCCATCTTGGTCCTGCCTAGCCCTAATTCTCCCTACCTAGGGGAGGAGGGAATACCCTGTGAATCTGCCAATCAGAACTTGGCACACCAGCTGCAAAAGAATGCAGAGGACTCTCTAGCCCTTGGGCCAAGTGGCATAGGTACCATAAAGACTGGAAAGTGACCTAGAACCACATGCATAGTTAAGGCTCAGGTCATGTGACTCCCAACTATCCAATGAAAGTGGTTCCATGGTGACCTCTGAACCACGAGGGGGGTCCCTATCCAGGCATTATAAAATAAGACACAGACCATAGCCAATCTCTCCCTTTGCACCCTTCCTTTGGCTCTCACTTTGCTGTGGCAATGGGTCCAGTCATCATCCACGGCGTAGGTACCATGCTCTATAAGCCCGTATCTTTGCTCTTGCCCTGTAATCCTATCTTTCTCTCCTCAATAAACCTCATTTTCCTGCTTGCCTAACTTTGGCGTGTCTGGTCATTCTTTGACCCTGAGCATGCCAAGAACTGAAGGTTTCAATCTAAAACCTGAGACTACCATACGCCAAATCTGCCGGCTTGAATTTTGTTGCCTCCAGAACTAACACATTTAGCTGTTAAAAATAAATTTCTGTTGTTTGTAAGCCACCTAGTCCGTGGTATTCTGTTATTGCAACCCAAACTGACTAAGGTAAAGAGGGTCTATATTGTGATGGGTGTGACAAACAATCAGAGGATTTTAGGGTGGATGCACTAGGAAGTTGGGGACTGTCAGAGAATTTTTGAGTAGTGGAATAACCTGAGAAATGTAGTGTTCGGTAATAATAGCCCGATAGTAGGAGGGAGAAAGAATCTAAATCATGTAGTCCAGCAAGAAGTCTGTAGAAGTAAATCCAGTTCGAAGAAATGAAGGAAAAAACAAATTAATTTCTTTTCCAAGCTATGGCAATGCCTTGAGAATGCTCAAAGACAGCAGATAGTTTCTTACCGACACTTTATTAGCTATCTTGTTAAACTACATATTATTAACGCTTTGTGAAATTTTTCTCTGAGAAATACAGATTTGGTACTAGAATTTTGTTCTGTGCACCCACAGAGTATTCAGTTCCTATTTAGGATTTGTTGTCCAATATAGATTAGAAATGTGAGATAAAACACATTTATTCTTTTTTCTTTTTCATTAAAAGAACAAAAGGAATATAAAGACTAAAAGAGTTCTTTTTGACTGCTACCAGCCTACAACTTACTGATAAGAACACTTTATAGTGCGGAAGATTTCTGGGTAGATATTGACTACATTGTGCATTGCAAAAGGACTTTCATGTCCTTGCAAAGCATTTATCCTGATGTTCTCACTGTTCTCCTAAGACTGGTTTCCTGGCCCACAGAGCTGCTTATAATGAATGACAAGTGTAAACTGACATATACATTTGAAAGGAGACTACCTTGTTCCTGTGGCTTTTGAGCTCAGGCAGCATGTCTCAAAGACTTTTCTCAAGTACTTTTTAGTTTTGTCTTTGGTGTTTCAAAGGAAGGACTCAGTAGGGAATCAGGATAGGAGGATTAAGTGGATTGGGTTGTTTATTTCAAGCAACAAACTCAGAATTTTGATGTAGTGATCTATGCTCTGAGCATACAGGTAGGGATGATTCTTGTCCATGCTCTGTAGCTAGACCCAAGGAATGTGTCAATTCCTGGCATGCCTGCAGGGGCACTTTGATGTCTGGGACAGCAGACTGGTGTCACATTCCAAGATCCAAACAGGCAAAAGAGCCTGCAGTCAGCTGTTGAGGGCTTACTCTATTCATTAAAATGCAATAGATGCCTTCAGAATTTGTCTACCATGAAATAAATAAAATGCTCCAAGCAAAACAAACAACAATTAAAATATCTCCACATAAACAATAAGCTACAATTAAAATATTTTACCTGGTTGCTTTAAAGTTGATGTTAACTCTGAACTTAAACTATTCAGGAAACCAAGAGCTTGGAAGCCATATTTTAGCAATCATAATGTATTTAATTAACAGAGAGATATCTTCAAAAAAAAAAAGTAATTTATGTGACAGGACCCATGGGTATTAGTTTCATTTGCTTTTGATACGTGAAACAAAAGGAAACATTTTAATTAGAGAGCAGGTTTCTGAAACAGTGTTACGTACCTTACACTAAAAAATGAAATCCAGATGTATTAAAGAGTTGAATGAAAAACTAAATCATTCCACTATAAGAAAATATGTGCGCATGTGTATTAGTTCATTGGACAGGGAAAGTTTCCTATATATAAAGTAAATGGAAAATTTAGAAAAGTATTTTTCTATGCCTCGAAGAATAAACTATAAATTAAAAAGCAAGAATAGTAAAAACGTAGTTTAAAAAGATGAAGTACAGATTAACTGTATTTTAGAGATAATAAATTGTCTTATATAAATTCAAAAAGATTAGTAATATTCAATTGCTAGGTTCTGAATGTGTTTGTCCCCACAAAACTCATATGCTGAAATCCTAACTTCCAAGATGATGATATTCCATTGGAAGGTGATTAGGTCATGAGGGCAGAGTCCTCATAATTAGGATTAGCGTTCTTATAGAAGACACACCAGAGGGCTAGCCAGCACCTTCTACCATGTGAGGACACAAGAGAATGTGCCCTCTATGAACTAGTTCATATGCCCTCACCAGACACTCAATTCTCAGAAGTGTGAGAAAGAAATTTCTCTTTTTTATATAATACCCAGTTTATGGTATTTTTCTATAACAGCTTGAATGGTCTAAGACATCATTGGTGGCCATCCTTTGAGAAAATAGGAACAGTACAGTACTAATGAATAGTACAGTACTAATGAATAACTATAGCTTCATGGAAATTTTTGAAATCAGGAGGAGTAAGTCCTCAAACCTTGTTCTTTTTATTTTATTTTATTTTTCATTTTTTCTATTCTTAGTCATTTACAATTTCTTATGGTTTTTAACAGAAACTTGTTAATTTTTATCTAAAAAGCCTGATTTGATTTGGGTAGGGATTAGATTAAATCTATAGTTTAATTTAGTTAGAAATGAAATCCCCCAAATTTTGCCTCCCTACCAAGTACCTGGTATACCTATCTATTTAGATCTCTTACATTCTCACAACTTTTTGTAGTTTTCAGTGCAGATACTGTACGTATTTTCTTAAATATATCCCTAAGTATTTCATGTTTTATGTGCTATCATACAGTATATTCTTCTCCAATTTCCACATGCTCAAGAAGATAAGGGAAAACATGATTATGAAATGAGAAATGGAAAATATATTAAAAAATACATCCTTTTATTTACAGGCTTCTCTCTGTAGGACATACAAGGAATCAACTACAAAAGCTGTTAGAAGTATTAAATAAGTTTTGTGATTTGCTGTGGGTTTTTCCAGCTGCCTTGTCATGAGAGTACTCAGGCAGATCTATGGTGAGCTCAGTGTGGCAAGGAATTTAGGTCTCCTGCCATCAACTGGCATCAACTTGCCCTCCCTATGAGTGAGGCAGGTTTGAAGGGTGTTCTCACCATCTTGACCAAGCCTTGAAGTTACTGCAGCTTCTTGAAACACCTATCCATCTGTTATTAATATCTTCTAGCCTACAATTGTGTCTAATAAAAGGCAGCTGTCATTTGCACAATTATTCCCTATATTCAAATACATGCATATATATAAGATATATATGCATACATACAAATATGTATATGTGTGTCCATTAAACTTTTTTTTCTGTCTTCCTTAAACTTTTTGTCCTTTTTTGTGGGTGTTTAGCACTTGGTGTGATCTGCTTATATATGGGTTTTGTGCTTATCTTGTTTGATATTTGATAAACTTTTTAAATATGTAAATTTATGCTATACATAAAATGATTTCATTATCATTTCTAATACATCTGTGTCCCTTTTCTCTCTCTTCCTCTTCTGGGACTCCAAACACACATTGCTAGGTAGCCTGACAGTGTTCTATCAGTCATAAAACCTGTTAGTTTTCTTTTTCATTCTTTTTTTCTTTCTTTTTAATTTTTTTCTTTCTGTTGTTAAGATGATATAATTTAAATTTATCTACTGTCAAAATTACTGTCTTTTACTCTGTCTCAAATCTGTTGAAACACAGAACCATTGAATTTTCATTGCAGATACTTTACTTTTAAGCTCTGACTTTCCTAGAGTGAGAAGAGACTAAAGACTCAGCTGGCCTTCCTGCGATTGGTTTCCCATGGATTTCCTGGTATGTCTCCTCACAATTTAAGAGTCAGTCAAGGATATGAGAAGCATTCATATACAGATGTAGGGCCCTCCCATCTATAGTTAACTCCTTTCCTCAAGTTTCCCTTAGCTTTTCAGCAGCTTTGGCAACTTCAAAATCTCATTCTCTTCTTCTTTTTTTTTGAGACAGTCTCCCTCTGTCACCCCAGCTAGAGTGCAGTGGTATCATCACAACTCACTGCAACCTCAAATTCCTGGGCTCAAGCAATCTGCCTGCCTCAGCCTCCCAAGTAAATGGGACTACAGGCATGCTCCATAGCACCCAGTTAATTTTTCTATTTTTAGTAGAGATGGGGTCTTGCTCTTGCTTAGGCTGGTCTTGAACTCCTGAGTTCCAGCAATCCTCCTGCCTCGGCCTCCCAGAGTGCTAGGATTAAAGGCATGAACCACTGTGCTTGGCCCAAAATCTCTTAAAGGTAATATGATTATGTGTTACTTTTGCATCTTAGTTACATATATCATGTAATCTTGGGAATGACCTCAAGCCAAAAGATGTTTCAAGGTGAGTTTTACCTAGTCAAGCTCTCTTCTGTCAAATATCAACAGCCCCTCCAGTTTCTACCTGCTTTAACTGTTTTCCGGTATGTTTAAATGCATGCACACTGCACACATGCACACACACACTTTTTTTGGTCCAGTAATTGTTATTGGGGGAAGGCTAAGGACAGTCATTCCACCATGACTAAAAGTGGTATCCTTTGTCAGATTTTACTTTGACATATGGACTATATATATTCCATCAAGAAGAAAAATGATAAAAGTGTAAGCCACAATTTTGCAAATCTCAGAAAGCTCCAGGTTGTTTGTTGAAATCAATATTTGCTTACAGTAAGAAGACAATATACATTTGACAATTTGTTAAGGCAAATTGAACCCATGTAAGGCATAATGGTGCTTGTCACTTGAACTGACATATTTTTAAAAACTATGTGTTTTATGAAAATATGTAACTCATTTTTATTTAGAGAATTAAACCACTAGGATTCAAAAAAATCTTAGTATCAGTAAGAAATGGTCGATTTTGACTGTGAGAAACAACAAACATCTTTTTGTCTATTATTGTCAGTGGCAACAAAAAAATCTTCACTCCCAGTAGAAGTCACATATAGTGAGTATAAAAGTTATGTAACAATTCTGAAGGTGAAAACATGTTATGTTATTATATTATTTTTTTAAATAAAATTTAATCTTTTCCAACCCTCATCGTAAACATTTTGGCATTCTCCCACACAGCTATTTATATGCATACAACTGTACCCCATGATATCACACAGCAAACAGAGAAAGGAGGCTGATTCTGAGTCTAAGCCAATCGCCTCCCTCACTGGCATTGCCTTTTCTGCCACCCAGTGCTGTCCTTAGGGTTGGTCCTTTTGCCTGGATCTCTTTCCCAAATCTCAGTGCATGCTGCACCACTGCAGTTAGGTAAGGGTTTACATACCATTTTCAAAGGGAATAAATTTTAAGCACAAAATAGTACTTCTACTCTTTGCTTACTTCATAATAACATGCTTTGTCAATCCTGTTTATAGACTGGTTCTGTCTCTGTTCCATTACGGGTTAACAGGGGTGTTCATTGAATTGGTAACTTATCTCACTTATCCAACTTTGTTCAAAGTATTTCTTAACATAGTGCTACAATTCATCAATATACTTTGAAGAATATAAGTAAAACTAAACTATCATACCTTTATTTAGTAATATATATTATAACCAATTGATTTTACTCCATAATTAATGACACCATTACTCATATTTATGAGGCATTTTCTTGGAAGAAAGTGGTCAATTTATTTGTTAAGTTCTGTAGCAAAATAATTTCTCATTTTAATTATAATTTTTTTCTCAAAATATGGTATTTCAGGTCAGTGGCAAGGTCAGTGACAGTGCAGTGTTTTAGGTCCTCCAGTCAAATCACAATGTCAATGGGCTAAAGTGAACACTCTAACCTAACATTGCCACTAAAATATTTACTCAAACTACTACTTTATTTTCAAAACTGTAAAAATAGTCAGACAAATTAGTAATAATGTTTTAGGAAGCCAAGTTTGTCACCAACTGTCCTTCAAATGCACCTTAGCTTTGTAAACTAAAAACAAAAAGAAATTTGTTTAGACCAGGCATCTCTGTCTCGAAAGATCAACAATTTTGAGTAAATATTAAAGTGAATTAGTTACTTAAGTTTTGTCATTAAAGTAAGAAAGTTGGAAAAAACATTACTTTGATTCTCAAAACACCATTGAGTAAATGAATAGTTGTGTTATAAATGCCTAGAAAATATAAGATTACTTTTAAAGTATCAATTATTAAATAATTTACTATAGAAAAGTGACTTCACTGCTCTTGGTCATTAATCAAGGAAAAATACATTCTATGCCTATCAAAAGATTGTAGTTAGTGGAGCACATTATTTTAAAGAGAATAAAAGTTCTTGCTTTTATTTTTGAAAAATGTTGATTCATATTTATATCTGTATTATACAAGAAAATACAAATTGAAATTAGTATTCTATTCCTTTAAACATGGATAGTCATCCCAATTTTCAAGGGGCATAAACAGCAATAAAAATAAATGTTACAATTCTGTAAGTCATAAATTATTTCTAAAGCTAATGGCCTCTTCTAGGCAGGTTTTCCCCAGTTAAATTTAAATTTAGTCATCACTGGATTCCAGGTAATCAACAGAGACTGATGTGAATCTTGGTAAGGCAAAACCCAAGATTTTTGCCTTTGTTTACCTACTGCTTCTGCATGTTCTCTGTCTCTCCTTGGGAAGCTTTCAAGTGGCATCCTTTTCTGGTCTAGTGTGTCTTTGTTTAGGTTGTAATAGTCTAATTTGGGATTAAGTTATCGATCCTATTTGTCTTTGCATTAAGCTCTTTCTATTTAATATATATATATATTTTTTTTTTTTAGTGATGGGCATATTTTGATTCCCATTTGTGTCTCATTTCTCAGTCCATTCAGAAACTGGACATAATCTTTAAGTATCTCTATATCTCTGGGGCAAAGGCATATCTTTGAGGGACAACACGTCGTGACAAAGAGAATGTGTCTGAGAAATATGCTTAAAGATTAAGAAAAGAGAGTTCTCTGGTGAGAATAGAAAAAGAGTTCCCCAAGTTACAGAAAGAGAACAGAGGAGAGGTTATGAAAGATACCTCTATAGTTAAGACCATGTCAAGCTGCACGTTCCCAGGGATGTTGTTGAAGGCATTCCAGAGCAGAAAAGTAGAGGGTATCAATGTCTCACTTTTTCTAGGTTTGAGTAACAGGAAAGTAACATGATTGCAGAGAAAGAACCATTGGTTGGTTTGTCTAGAACAATGGGACCATCTACACCCTTGCAGAAACTTTCATGCCCCAGCCTTGCACAGTGTATTACAACTCACTTGCCTATTCAAGAATGTTAAGGATGCAGTAGAAAGAGCTATCAGACTTGAGGTGGCCAAGTAGCTAGAAAAGAACCATTGCTCAGTGGTGGTCCATGGTGCCTTTGACCAAACACCAGGTAAGACAAAAGAAGTTCAGAGCCTACATGGATAGACAGGCCACTCAAGAATCAACCTGCAAACCACTTCACTTACTACACTAACTGAAAACCATGAGAGTACCCAGAACTTAAACAAAGCTTTCCACAAATATGAAATGTATGTTGGTTTTCTGAATTGAATGAAAATAAGTCTCTACTACTTTCTACAATAAGGGCTTAATATAGAAATCAACCTGAATTAAGAAAAAGTTTTTTTTCCCCTATACACCCAAATTTTGTGGCATTAAAACAGCATTCTGGAAATGTAAAATAAGCTTTATTATACCCATTATGGTTATAAAAAAATTTAGTTTTCCACATAAGTTTACAAAAACAGCTATTATGACCTTCTCTCTTTTTTTCATACTAGGCTTAGACAAATGACCTTATTTCCCACAACTGCTTCTTATGAAACATTGTTTTGCTTTGTCTCACCATTGCCATTTTTTGAATGCCTTTGTTTATAGTTCTTTTCAAGAGAAGGATCTTAAATTGCTTATAATAATATAGGTTAGTCTGACAAATTAAGGGCAAAATGTAAAGAACATTTATCTTGTTTTACACATTAATATTATACTCTTAGGGTATGAATATAATCTAAGATTAATTATCATGGTTACTACACTCCGCCATGAGTTCTCATTGATTTAATCGTCAGCTAATGCCTTTAAGTCTTCTCCTCAATGGCTTTTTGATAAATAATGTCTCCATCATCCTATTAAATATATTCATGAACATTAAAAAAATAATTTTCAGGAGTTTTCATATATATATATCACTATTAACCTTCATTCTGTTAGACATTAATCCATATATAATTCCTTGTTATTAGCTAAGTTACCAATTTGGTAATAATATGTTTCAATCATTGCTTCATTAAGTGCATAACTTTTTATTCAGAAAGGCAGCTAGTTGGAAAGAACTTGAGAGAAGGAGGATGGGATTGAATGTGGAATTACGTAAAGGATTGATTTGGTGTTGCTCTTGCTGCATCTGCCATTGCATTTAGTTTTGATTTTAGTAAGGAATTAGGAATTAGAATTAGGAACAAGTGGAATAGATGATTTTTACAGGTCCTTTTACTTCACTGAAGGGATGCATGGACCAAGTACAGAAATAGAACATTTGAGAGTCACACATTTTGATACAACAAAATAAGCTGGTTGAGGGGAATAGAATTCCAGACTTATTAAAGCATTTGCTCAAGGGCAGAAAGCTATTTACTAAAAAGATATGTGTGGAAATCTTTTAATTCTTAATAAATTGTTCTTTCAATAACTATGTTAATCATTCTGGTTCTATACAGACTAAATCAAATGGCTTTTTCCCCCATACCTTCTAAAGACAATTTTAATTTCACAATTAGCCTTCTCTTCTCCAGGATAAATATTTGCTATTCCTTAAATCTTCCTCTTAAGAGATCATTTCCAGATCATTCACTCTTCTGATTGGCTTTTTCTGGATGTTCTCCAGTAGGTGATTCTATAATTCCAAAGTATGGAGGGATGAATTACATAATATATTTGAAGCAGAACATTAGGTACTCAACAAACAAGTTTTTGAAAAATAGGAGCAGGGTAGTCAAGCACATACCAGTAGCAGATTTAGTTCCTATTGTGGAAAATGCAAACTTCTATGCACATTTTCTTCTGCAAACTGCCCAAATTAGTGTTTCAAATCACAGTCTCATAAATTCACTTCAATATTCTATTAAAGATGGAAAAGAGGGCTTAACAGAAACACACTAAAACAAAATTTAAAACACCACATAACTTGCTTTGCTGAAAAATAGATGCCCAATTTGTGCTAGATTTTGTCAATCTAAGTTTGGCTCTGTTTGCTATCTTCACTTCTCTAAAATGGCATGATCGTGGATGGTACCAAAGGAACATAATGATCAGTTTTCTAATGAAAGCTAAACAAATTTTACAGCAGTGTTTAGATAGCTCTAAGACAGATTTCAATTGTTTAAGGTCTGATAGAACTTTCTTCAGCACACAATCTGTTATAAGGACAAGTCTCATATTTTGCTTTTGTTATTTCTAATGAAAAAAATATTTTTTAAAAACCATATATGATCAGAGATATGTAAATATGCTAAGGTTGCAAAATTACTAAGTCACATGTTTATTAATGACAGGGATTATACATTTTTTGCAAAAGTATAGAATCAATACAGGAAGCATGCAAGTTCTAAAGCATAAAAATGTTTAGAACTTAATAACACATCTATTTATTGACCACAATCTTTTCCTCAGTTGTTTATCCTTCCAATCCAAGACTAATTCCTTATTCTATGTGGACAATTCATTGTCAAACTTCTCCCTAAAATGCTTCATCCATGATCTTTGCTTATACATCTGCAAGCAGCTCCATTGAACTAGAAATGATTCGATCTTCAACAGAAAACAAATAACAAAATTAAAAAAAAATAGAAAAAAAAACCTCCACTCAATAGGGGTATAAATTGATGCGGCTCTTTGGAGAGAAATCTGAACATATGTATTAAAATTTAAACTTTACTTTTTGTCCAGAAATACTATTTCTAAAGTTATATATACAGAACTTATATGTATGTCCCCGAAAGGCAGTGTAAGGAGAACCACAGACCAATTCCCCAGTGAAACGACCATAACAAATGAAAATGATAAAACAAAAAACAATGATTAAAAGTCTCTGGAAGCTATCCTGAGGGCATTCAACAAATGAAGAAACACTTATTCAGGAAAATTTACTAAATGCAGTAAGAACAACAAAAGTCTGTAGCAGATGAGCTGCAAACTACTCCCTCCCCACCATCCAGGTCAGACTAGCAGGATCGCCAATCTGAGTGGGCGTGGCTAAAATGACTGGACTCCCTCTCCTCTCATCCTCAATCTAGAGATACGGGTTCTTAGTTGGAGTGGCAAGTGGCCGGTATTTCTCAATCACTTAAACTCTGAGAGATCAGGGACTCTTTTCCTTTATCCAACCTCCACTCAGAGGTTAGAGGCCATACTCCAGGTACGAGAGGATGAGACTCCTGGAGGCAGTCACCCTCACTCCAGCATAATTATAGAATGATGTTCCATGCAAAGAGAGGTAAGTTGAGAAGAGCAGAGGCAAAGAACCCTGTATCAAGTGCCCTGAGTATTGGCCCAGAGATTTTGCCTAGAGAGAGAGGAAGTTCATATAAACGGAGAGCTCCACTACTCTCCCCAAAGGAACTTACTTGTATGTAGAACATATAAAGAACTATTTCAATTTAATAATAAAATGATAAATATCCCAATTAAAAATGGTCAAAGGGTCTTAAGAGACATTTCTCCAAATAAAATATACAAATGGCCGGTAAGAACATAAATAGATGCTGAACATCATTAGCCAGCAGGTAAATGTAAACCTAAACCACAATGAGATACCACTTCACTCTATTTTGATGGCTAAAATAACAAAGGCAATAATAACAAGTATGGGTGAGGATGTGGAGAAATTGGAAGCCTCATAAATACTGGTGGAAATGTGAAATGGTGTAGATAATTTGAAAAACAATCTGTCAGTTTCTCAAAAGCTTAAATAAAGACTTGTCATGTGATATAATTTTCCACTGCTCAAAAGAAATGAAACAAAATATGCCTACACAAAAATGGGAATATGAATGTTCATGGCAGCATTATTCATAATAGCCAGAGTAGATGAAATCCAAACGCCCATTAACTGATGAATGTATAAATAAAATGTGATATGTCTAGTCAATGAAATATTATTTGGCAATAAAAATAAATTAATACTGATACAAGCTGCTACATGGATGCATCTTAGAAACATGCTAAATTAAAATAACCACAGATCAAATAATACAAGAATCAATTTATATGAACTATCCAGGATCAGCAAATTTATAGAGATGGATAAAAGATTATATTGGTCTAGGGAGACTGGGAGGAAATCTAGAGTGACTGCTAATGTATACAGGCTTTGTTTTGGGGTGATAAAAAAATTTTAAAATTGATTGTGCTGATGCTTGAACAACTCTGTAAATATCCGAAGCATATTGAATTTTACACTTTGAAAGGGCAAATGTAATGGTATCTGAATTATATATCAATAAAGCTGCTATACAATTATACACACACATATCCACACATACACAAAGATGTGTGGATTTGATATCCTTGATTAACATAGTAAATAAATACCTGAATACCTGGGTTGGCTAAAATAGTATAAAACTTTAATATAAAAATATTATGCACCTATCTGGGAAAACAATGTATCTAAATGTATTGACATGAATAGAAACCCAAAATATCTTACTCAGCATATTTTTTAATTAAGCATGTTTCAAACAATAATAGTATGATCTTATTTCTCTTTAAAAAATCATGTGTCCAATGTATTCATGGTATATTAGTATATAAACTGAAAATTATGTAGAAAAATATACTTCAAATATTAACAGTGATAGGATCACAGATGTGGAACACAGGGAAATATCTACATATTCATAGAATTACAGGGAAAGTAGCTGATCAATAGCTTTTTTTTAGTGAATAAATAAGTACAGTCTGAGAGGCGATTACATGTAGACCTTACTCAGGTGAGTGGATGGAATTTGTGTTTTGGAGATAGAACAACTAGTGGCTTTTAATTCCCTTCTACTATGTGTCAGATATTTTGCTAGACACTTTCACTAAATAATTACTTCAATTAACTCAATAACTCTACAGAATGGTATTTATCTCATCAAATTGTTGAATTGATTGAATTGGATAAATTTGATATTAGCAAAATCTCTGGCAAAACAAAACAAAATATAAATATTAATTGATCTTTTATTACATGCCAATGTTCTCAGCACTTTACATGAATTAATTAGTTCTTAACCTTCAAAACAATTTAAGAGGGAAGTTGCAGTTATTATATTTATTTCATAGGTGAGAAAAATGAGGTGGAGAGAGCTTAATCAACTTACTAGTGGTTGCACCGATTCCACCCAAGATTCCCAACTCTACTTCATGACTTCTAAACTATTAGAAAGTTTTTAATAATTAACAACTGCTTTACAATGATGACAGTCATGATAGAGGTTATGGTGATGACAGATAAACTGAAGATAAAGGTAAAATACAAAATATATTTTGGAGTAAAGGGTAGCAAGTTTGTTTTAGCGTTATATATATATATATATATATATATATAAAACACTAAGATAAAGGCCAATTATAAGTTTTCATTGAGAAACTGAACAATTATTAGAAATCTAGAAAGAAACAGGAATTGTACTGAGAAGTTAAATGATGTAGCATATAAAAAAAAAAAACCTTTGGTAACGGTAACATGCTATGCCGATGGGAAAAGCTACTATAAAAAATAATGCCACTTATAAAAACTACACAACATCACTTATAAAAGGGGAGTTCATGGTTAAGATCATAATAGTAACAATGAGTAGAGAGTCAAGAAAAGAATTATGGGGGGGCTGCATCATGGGAATATGGAAGGGTGAGTGAATTCAGCAAAAATAAAGAACTCAGCAACTATTTCCTCAAAATTCCTCATAAGTCAATTGAAAGTCAGTGCTTAGGTTTCTTTATGACTTTTTGCTACTCCATAATATCTTTGGTAGGAGTCCATTCATACTTCAAAAAATTGGCTTAGCAAGTATGTATTATGCTGAGTTATTTTTTTTTAAGTTAGCCATTTTTATTCTCATTTTTTTTTTCTTGTGGTACTCTGCAAAATCACAAATTATTCTCTTGTTCAAAGTGACGATTTTTAGATTGCATAATGTACATTTGTACCTTTAGGGTATTTTAGAGAAACAATAATCAACTAAGTTATTTACTTAAAATTCAACTTCCAATATATGTGTACATTTCACTCTTTTTTGATTGAAATAACCTGAGGGTTTGAACATGAACAGTTATTTCTGTCATGGATCATAATCATTACTTTAGATCAACTTTTGAATTGCTTTTGGGTCTATTTAAAAAATACATCTGGGACCTTCAAAGATTGCATTACAGCCTATTAGGTAAATAATGCATTTCCAAAGGATTATTTAACAATATTCAAAAACATTGTTGCTTCTTCATAATTAATTGCAAAATCCTTGGAAAATGTTTTGTTGTATATTGGTTGATTAAATTTTGCCTATTTTGCTCATGCAAATCCAATGGTTATTAAATAATGAGAAATCTAAGGGAATCATAGATAAGAAATTAATATGATCTATGGTTTATTCATTTGGGGGGAATGCAAGGAGGATGTCTTCTCTGATAGAAAAGGCGAGAAATCACTGAGAGCAATTATTTTAGGTGAAATTTTTCTAGATCAATGGGTACAAATATCACATTCCTTGAGAGATGTATCTTGAGATCACAAGTTACTTTAAATGGCTCAGAGAGCCTTGAAGCTGAATAGCATTCAAAATAAAAATTAATAGGAGAGACTATATCTTTTGAAAGCAGGGTTATGATAGTCTGTTTAGATAACATGCCTACATATTATTAAGCTTCAAGTCACAGAAATGGTAATACTATCATGACTATATTAAGGATGTCAGATAAAATTCTAAGGAAGATATTTTTTTTAATGATGCCCAAGACATTACACATATTCTAGTAGAACACTTGAAGAAGAAAAGGAACTTCAACTCCAGACTGCTGATCATGAATTATTATTTCTTTCATGTGTCTACACCAGATTTCCACTTTGGCACACACAAATGTTCCAATCTTAGATCTCTCTTGGTGATTGCTTTATTTCCAAGCAAAAAGTAATGCCAATATCATGTTGTGGTCTGTTTACAAAGTAATAATAAATCTGGCATTAGAGCATAACATGTGACAAGTTCATAAGAAAGGGGGAAATGTTTTTTATTTATATTGTTTTTTTTTACCCTCGAGTACAAATGTGGTTATATACAAATTAGACCTTTTTTCGAAGCTTTGCCTTGTACTCTTGGGAGTGTGTGTGTGCATGTGTGTGTGTATTATATAGAATGAATATTAAATTTCAACTGAAAATTGAAATTAAATGAAAATATAGATCAGACACATTTTAATGGTAGCTGATCAAGGATTAGTTGTAATTGTCCTGGTCATGATATATACATATTATTAATAACATGTTCTCATTTAATGTTAATTATCTTTAATGATCTTGAAAAATACTGATGCTATGGACAGATGAAGTGATTTGGCAGTGAAATTATATTTTTACGTTATTATTTTATTTTATTTTACTTCTTTAAGTGAAACTTTGTACCCTTAGACCAACATCTCTCCATGTCTCCATGTCCCACCCAATTCCCTCCATCCTCTGGTAGCAACCATTCTAATCTCTGCTTCTACAAATTCAGTTTTTTTTAGATTCCACATGTAAGTGAGATAATGCCATATTTGTCTGTCCCTGGCTTATTTCACTGAGCACAATGTTCTCCAGGTTCATGCATGTCATTGCAAATGAAAAGATTTCTTTCTTTCTAAAAGGCTTAATAATATCACATGATGTATATCATACAAATTTTCTTAACCATTCGTTCATGGGTGAACACTTGAGTCCATATCTTGACTATTGTCAAGAAAATGAATAATGCTACAAATGCAGATAACAGTTTGACATATTGATTACATTTCCTTTGGCTATACACCCAGAAGTGGAATTACTGGATCATAGGATCATATGACCATCCTATTTTTAATTTTTTGAAGCACTTCCATATTGTTTTTCATAACGGCTGCACTAATTTACATTCCCACCAATAGTGTACAAGAATTCCCTTTTTTCTGTGTCATCAGCACTTGTTACCCTTTGTCTTTTTGATAATATTAATAGCAACCTTAACAGGCGTGAGGTAATATCTTCTTGTTTTAATTTGCATTTTCCTGATGATTAGTGATGCTGAAGAGTTTTTCATGTACCTGTTGGCAATTTGCATGTCTTCTTTGGAGAAATATCTATTCAGGTCTTTTGCTCATTTTTTAAGCAGGTTATTTGTTTTTTTCCTATTGAGTTGTTTCAATTCTTTTTATATTTCTGATATTAACACCTTTCTCCTTATAAGATACATGATTTACAAATATTTTCCCCCATTTTGTACATTGGCTCTTCCTTCTTTTGGCGTTTTTTTTTTTTTTTGATGTACATAAACTTTTTAGTTTGATGCAATCCCATTTGTCTATTTTTGCTTTTGTTGCCTGTGCTTTTAGGGTCATATATGAAAAATCTTTACCAAGACCAAAGTTATGAAGCTTTTCACCTGTGGATTCCTCTGGTTTTATAGTTTTAGCTGTTACAGTTAACTCTTCAATCAATTTTGAGATCCTTTTTGATTATGGAGTGAGAAAGTGGCTGATTTTATTCTTCCACATGCAGATATTGAATTTTTTAATAACCATTTATTGAAGAGATTGTCATTTCCCCATGTGTGCTCTTGGCAACTTCATCAAAGAAATCGATTGACCATACATGAATGGATTTATTTCTGAGTTTTCTATTCTCCACTAGTTTTTATGTCGAGTTTTGTGTCAGTTCCATGGTATTTTGATTACTTTAGCTTTGTAGTATATTTTGAGTTCAAGTAGCGTCCTGCCTCCAGCTCTGTTCATTTTGCTCAACGTTGCTTTGGCTATTCAGGGTCTTTTTCAGTTTCATACTAACTTTTGGATCATGTCTTTCTATTTCTATGAAAAAATAAATGCCATTGGAATTTTGTTATGGTTTGAATTAAATCTGTAGATCTCTTTATGTACTATGAATATTTTAACAATATTGATTCTTTATATCCATAAACACAGGTTATCTTTTTACTTGTGTCTTCATTAATTTATTTCATCAGTGTTTTACAGTTTCAGTGTATAGATCTTTCACTTTTTTGGTTAAATTTATTCCTAAGTACTTTATTATTTTTACACTATTATAAATGGGATTGTCTTCTTGATTTCTCTTTTGCATAGTTCACTGTTAGTGTTAGTGTATAGAAACACTATTGATTTTTTGTGTTGATTTTGTATCATGAAACTTTACTGAATTTGCTTATTATTTCTAACAGTTTTTGGCTAGAGTATTGAGGGTTTTCTATATATAAGATCACGTCATCTGCAAACAGAGACAATTTCACTTCTTCCTTTTTATTTAAATGTTTTTTATTTGTTTTTCCTGCTTAATTGCACTGGCTAGGATTTCTAGTACTATATTTAATAGAAGTAGCAAGAGAGGGCATTCTTACCTTATTCTTGAAAAAATGTATTTTAAATTAGAATTTCAAACTTTTAGTCCACAAAATATTTTCTCAGCACTACATTTTCATGGGATTAATTTTGTTTCCTTAAGATTTTGAACAACTTATTGTTAAATATCAGCAATATTAAAATGTCACCAAGAAGACATCTACACTTGGTAAATACCTTCAAGATGCCCAAGAACTACATTTCTTATAACTAACCCAGTCAATAATTTAATAAAGCATTGTTTGATGCCTGGGCCAAAATGAGAAACTTCACACTAGAACTGAGATTTCCCTTTAAATTCGATTACTGCTCACTGAATATTTTCAACCAATATGTTAAGCTGAACTTGTACCTAACCCAGAAAGAATGAACCTAAAATATTTTAAGCGATTGTTGCCCACCAGCATGTGAGATCTAGACTTTATGCCCAATATTTGGCATTAACTCAGTGGTACTTAGCTGACAATTGGTCTAAAGAACAAGTTTCAGTGTCAAAGAAATTTAAAAGTTGGCAAAAACTGGATTGGAAAAAAATGTCAGGGATCCAGCCAAGCAATCTGGGATTTTAGCAGGAATCCTAATGCAACTGACCTGTCAGACTAAATTGGGTAATAGAAGGTCATGTAGAGGAAACTTAGCATAATGGAAAGAACATTTTAGAATCAGAAAGCCTAACTTAAATATTAATATTTATAATGCTGCCAATGTAAAATTATATACGTTATTTTACCTCACTGGGGCATACATGACTCAATTACATTTTTAAGTCCTAAAGTGTTTTTGTTTGGGGGTATTTTCTATTTATTAATATCATGGTTATCATAATTATAATTGATCATCAAGTAATATTTACTTAATATCATGTTATAGCTAGTCTTGAAAGATGGCTCCCAATAAATTATGATTCCTGGTTTTCATACTCACTCCCACATTGATTTTCTGGTGGGCTTGTGCCTCCATTTAACCAATAGACTGTGGTGTAAGTGATCCAATGACAATTATAGACCTGATCTTGAGAAGGTTTGGAGCCACCATATAGGAATTCTTCTCTACTGAAGGAATAATAAAGGTAAACTGCATGAAGAGAAGGAGTACCTAAGACTACATAGGAAAAGAGAGGGCCCCAGCTGTGCCAGCTACTCAGCTGAGCTCAGCCTTCCAACCATCTCCCTGAGGCACCAGACAAGCAAATATGACATCTTGGGCATTTCAGGGTGCCAAGTCACCAGAAACTGCAGCTCTAGCCAACAGTACATGTAAGAGGATAATCACCTTGCTAATACAAGTCAACCCACAGAGTAGTGAGTAGAAAGAAAAATGTTATTGTTTTAATATGACCAAGAGAGCCTGAATGTTTTCTTCCACTTGACTGCACTTTAGATAGGCTTCTTCCTAACTATAGGCTTCTGACCTTCCTTTTATTAGAACATTTACCTTAGAAAACTTGTAATTGAAAATTCTCTACCATTTTTTATAACTTACAGATTTACTTGTTTATTTATTTAGTTAGTTTTATTTTGTTTTATTTTTTGTAGAGACAGGGTCTCACTTTGTTGTCCTGGTTGGTCTTGAACTCCTGGACTCAAGCAACCCTCCCACCTCAGCCTCCCAAAGTGCTGGGATTACAGTCATGAACCAACATGCCACGGCCTCACCTTTTTGAAATGTATATAAATTTCCTTAAAAGTCTTTAGCCATTTTTAAGACCCAGGGAATGTCTTTCTAAAGGACCTGAGTGCCATCTCTTTGAAATGTAGTAATCAAAGAAGATATCAATCCTATGTCCCAGTCTACCTTTTGTCATGAAGACAGGAGAAAGTTTAATTTCCTTTGGGGAAGTCTAATTAGCAAATACAGGTGGCCTACAATAGTTTCCTCCCCCATTCTTAACTATTCTGATGTTCTTTTCAGCAGAGTTGAGTTCTGTCTCTCTTCCCTATTGCAATAGTCTTGAATACAGTCTCCCATGCCTGCCTAACTATGGTACAATTTTTATTTGACAAATTCACGAATGTTTCATGGTCATCCTCCCCCGACCAAAAAAATAAGAGAGAACTAAAACAGAAATATGTAGTAAGAAGTAGGTACTGTCATAATAAGAAAAAGTAAAATATGTACTGTTAGCTTTAGAATCGGGCAGCAGAAGGAAGCTGAGGAGATTCTTAGTGATGAAATTTGGAAGAACAGGCATATGAAATGTCCTCAGGAAAAAGATCAAATCCAGGGCATAACTAGTAAAAATTTGGTTTTGGGGTACAGATTTAAAGGATGCAACTATAACATTCTTTGTTAAAATTAAATATTTAACTTAGGAACAAATAGATCTTCTCAGTTGTATATAACATTTCTAAAAATCTTAACAGCTTATTTTTAAATCTCTTGGTGGGTTAGCAGGATGTCTAAGATTCTTTAGGGAAAAATCTCAAAGGACTCTGTTTCTATGAGTCCAATTGTTTTAGATCCCACAGTCCTAATATAGTTGATAAATTAGTTGATAATCTACTTGATAAACTTCAAAATAATTAAATAATAAAGGTTATGTTTTCTTACCAAAACAGCTAGGTTAGGGAAGAAAGATTAGAAAACAAGTGTCTGAAATATCCCCCAAATATTTGAAAATTGCACTTCTAAATAGCCTGCAAATCAAAGAAGAAATCTCAAGGGAAATTAGAAAACATTTCAAACTATATTGATATTAAAACACAACATATAATAAATTATGGTGAACTGTAAAGCAATCCATCTTGGTTAAGTCAGGCTTCTATAACAAAATATCATAAACTGGGTGGCTTATGAACAACAGAAATTTATTTCTCAGAGTTCTGGAGGTTGAAATTACAAGATGAGGGTATAAATAAGGTCAGGTTCTGATGAGAATGCTCTTCGGAACTGAAGACTGCTGACTCTCCTTTCATCCTCACAAGGCAGAAAGGACACAAGCTAGCTCTCTGGCCTCTTCTCATGAGGACACTAACCCCAATCATGGGGTGGAGCTGTCTTGACCTAATTCCCTCCCAAAAGCCCCACCTCCAAATATATTTGGGATTGCATTTCAACATATGAGTTTGGGGGGAACACAAACACTCAGTCCATAACAAATCTTTTGAGGGAAATTTATATTTATTGTACATGCTTATATTAGGAAATAAAAAGTTTGTTTAATATTGATGTGTTTTCTTCCTTAATATACTTGGTAGAGTTCTGCAGTAAATCCTTCTAGGCCTGGAATTCATTGTTGTGGGTAGGTTTATAATATAGAATTGAATTTCTTTGACAGATAAAGGGTTTTTCAGACTTTTTATTTCTTCTTATGTCCATTTGGATAGTATGAATCTTTCAAAAATGTTTCTATTTTACCTAGGTAGTTAAATTTTATTTGTCATAAAATCATTTATAATATTTCTTTTTAGTTATTTTAATGTATATAGTGTTTATACTAGGATCTATAGTTTTTCTTAAATAACTACCAATTCCAGAGTCCAGATTCTAAGTCACTACAACCTTAGAGTCAAGAAGGATCATCAATGCTTCTTTCCATCTTCTTCCTCAAATACTGTAACAAAGGAGGAGTCTGAAATTACGATTAGCAAGTTGGATAAGGATAGCTGATGAAGACAACTTATACGACACTCCAGATACTTTGGCCTTACCTTTTTAGTCTAGTTCTGTACTGGGTCCAGTTGATTTCTAACCAGACTAATCTGATGGAAACTTGCTTTCTGCGGGGAGGCTCTGACCATCAACACAGCGGGTTTGTATTGGCA
Organism: Lepilemur ruficaudatus; assembly: GCA_963574885.1. Classification (NCBI taxonomy): domain Eukaryota; kingdom Metazoa; phylum Chordata; class Mammalia; order Primates; family Lepilemuridae; genus Lepilemur; species Lepilemur ruficaudatus. The sequence continues at coordinate 80,770 of CAUYRT010107476.1, forward strand.
TCCCTGCAGGTCTGTTTCCCTCATGGCCATCCTTACAGTGGAAAATACTGATAAACAGGAGATTTAACTCCTTGACTGAAGAACCTTTGGCCAAAAACAGGAGATTTAACTCCCTGATTGAAGAACCTTTGACCAATCATAGATACCAATGATAGATGGGAGCCTTTTTATTTCTCCCTCTCCCACTCCCCACAAAGGTCCTGAGACATTGTTTCTAGGGGCCAGTGAAGAATTGATTCATCAGTTAGTTATACCTGAAGGAAGGTGAATCTTGATAACACATTCTAGGATGAGCTATCCCTTCTTCCATTCTCTTGCACTCTATTCCTGATTCTTGAAATTGTTCTCCCTCTTAAAATAAGATCCCTAAATCTCTCTGCCATCAACTATAGGAAAGTGAGGTGATGACAATTAGTAGAAGAGAGAACAATATCATGCCTTCTTCTCATATGACAAATGAATAAGAGGTGGCTCATTTCCAACCTTTTCTTTCAGTTACCTATTCTCCCACCACAGAAGTAAATATTTCTCAGGATATTACCACCAAGGTTAACACTGCAATTATATGATTGTGTCAAATACTTTTATATGGAATACAGAGGGCAGAAGTTTTCTGTTTTTTTTTTTTTCACAAAGGAATTGAGAGGAAGGTGCAAGCATAAAGAGATGATAAAGTTTTGACTGAGCTGTACACATCCAAGTAGAGATGTGCAATAGGTAATTGGATACAAGGATTTGGAGCAAAGGTGAGATATCTGTCAGAAGGCAATTGAAGCATGGAAGAAGACTGACGTGCATATGCATAAACAAAAATCCTTGTCCAGAATCCTAAAGCCAACCCCACAGTCAGTAAATAGAAAACCTTATACACATATTAAAAAATAACAGTCATTAAAACAAAAGCAAATCCAAAAAAACCTCCTGTTGCAGATCAAAGAGAATTTTGAGGAGAAATGAAATGTCAGTTGTACCAAAAGGATATGGAAGTGTTACATGGAACTATCAGTTCAGGGAATCTTAAAACCTTTCATGACATGTCATTGCTTTCCAGGGAGCAATAGGAATGACAAAAATTCCAACAGGGCTTGGGAGAGGATCAAGTCCAAGACAAACTGAAACCAAGAATAGCTTTAAACCTTTAAGAATCTTGATTTTTAAAGATAAGTAGCAGTCCACAAAGGAAGCATGGTATTCAGAGGAGATTGCATTCTCCTATCCAAGGAATATGAACCTGCTGTTATGTTCAGAAAAAATAATCCAAGAGAAAATAGAAAAAGGTGATAAAGGAAAGAAAGACGGCAATGGCTCTATCAAGATCTTGGAGGAGGAGGATGTTAAGGTGATTGCCAATGAAAATAAATTTGTAGGTGTAAGGACAGAAAAATTAGTATATAAAATCTTGATGTTTTCATCTCTCAAAGATAAATTTTATAGCAATATACCACATTTCAGGATGGAAGTTTCAAAGAGTGTGACAAAAATCTATCTTCTCAGAAGAATGAAAGAGTTGACCAAGACTATGTAAGAATATTACTAGCTGACACTGAAGATCTAGCTGGGGTTAGAAAAGAACACATTCAGTGATGCCCTAATCTATACAAAAAATGCATTTTTCCCCCAACTACTCTCAGTATGTGAGAGAGAGGGGGGG
>CAUYRT010107477.1:0-10881 GCA_963574885.1 Lepilemur ruficaudatus
TGTTCTGTTTTCTCCTTTGAACTTTTCTAGCCCTGGTTTGATCTACCTATTTGAATTTCAATTATTCATCTTACATAGAGATGTATCTTAATGTGTATTGATTTCTCCTTTTACATCGCAAGTTCTGAAGGCTTATCCTTCCAGGTTTAGTGATTTGTTATCTGATATTTGGGTGACATCTTTTACACATACAAACTAAAAGAGAGGTAATAAGGGAGAAAGATTGATCGATTTGACTACATAGTAATTTTAATTTTCTCTAAGGCAGAAAAAAGAAAACCATAAAAAGAGCATAATTGGGGAATACACAAAGGCCATTTATTAAACAAATGAACCTTGTGTGGTAAGCCCAGTTCGTCTCCTTGCTGTCACCAGTTTGCTGGAGTTCAGAAAACTCGAGTTTGTAGCTGTGTCATCCCACATCAATTCCACTTGATACTTCCGTTATTAATTCTAGCGCACTTTTCTCTAACAAATAACTAAAGAAGACATCTGTCTTAAACCCTTCTTTGTTTTCTGGTTTCTGCTAACAGCCTTAATCTCCGTTCTCAGTTTTTTGTCAGGCATTACTGACATAACAACCATGAAGCTCCTCACACAGCGTCTGGTGCATAGTAGTTACTCATTAAGTATTTTCGTTTTACTTAAAGTGACTCAGACTTGTTCTTAAACTTCCCGTGGAAGTGAGCAAAGCCCTTTTTTTTTTAAATTAGAAAAGAAAAACAACTTTTGTTGCTTCTTGTTCAAAGATGTCAGGCTAAGAGAGAATTCCAAATAGGGCACTTGGAAGAGTTAATCAAGCACAGCAGGCTGCTCTCTCTCCCTGGCTTTCTCTGAAGAGCTGGCTTTCCTCATTGTTCTCTTTGGGGCTTAATGAGCAGGTCTGGATTCAGCGGCACATTGTTCCGCATCAGAGGCTGCTGGCCAGCTAAAGCCATCACCGTGCTGTCAGCTGCTCTTTCCTCACCCCCACCCCGCCCCCAGCAGCACCAATTCATCCCCACGCTGTTAGCTGAGAGCAGGATTCCCCTGGTGCAGTCTGCAGATTCACATTGTATACAGATCTGTTGGCCCTTCACCTAAAGGTGAAAGCCAGAAGCACAGAGCTCTTTTAGATGGCTAACAAAGCAGTCAACTTTTGAGAAGCCAATGCTCCCTCCTCCTCCTTTTTTCTCCTGTCCTCTGGGATCCCTTCTCCCTCTCCCCTCTCCCTCTCTGCCTCCAGCCTTCTTCCACACATGCTGTGGAATGGCTAATGGAGGTTTGGAGCTGTTAGCCTCATTCTTTTGGAAGTCCAGCGCGCCATCCACCTAAACCTAGTTTTTTAAAAAAGAGATCTGAAGTCGCTATAATAAAATGCTATATTCGCATTCATGTCGTATCTTCTTCCACAGAACCCAAACGATTTTTACAAGTATCATTCATTCCAACCGTGAAAAACCTTTCCCACTAGTGGTGACAGCAAACAAATGGTAAATATATTGAGGACTTTCCCAGCCTCTAAAAGCATCCAAGAGCAGAATAAGTTGTAGTTATCATTAGTGGGGACAGAAAGAGAAACCTGGTACAGTTGAACAGGTGGATGGGAGAGTTGAGAGTTAAGTGCTACTTTGTGTGTGTTGACTCCAAGGCAAGGATGGATCTGTAAGGGCCTAGCGTCATCTGAGATGGCTTTGTGGGAGATTTGTTTTGAACTGGATAGCCTGGTAATGGAATCAGCATGAGCAAAGGCTCAGGGTCCAAAGTAAGTAGATTCATGGGCAATGAATAGATAGAATCACAGTTATATGAATGATGAAAGGCACTATTTGCACTATTTGAGAAAGTGTGAATAGGCTATGAGTAGGCAGAATTGGGTGTATATGTGCCTGTGTGCATGCGTGCATGTGTGCCTGTGCATGTGTGTGTACGTAGGCTGGGGTGGGGTAATTCTTAAATCTTAATTCACATGTGATACTACCAGAGACAGGGTTTGGAGGAGCCAAAGTTATGATGTGGAAAACCAATGCTCTTTTTTTGTAAGGAGGCTTGCTCAGACTTGGTGATGTATTAGAGATGGGGCACCCCCTCCACCAATTTTCTTTTTGGGGAGACCATAAAACTGACAGCAATGGGTCATAGGACTGAGATAGGGACTTCAGGAGAGGAAAATGAGGACTGACTTTTATTTGGAAGGTGTTGATTTTGAGCTCCTGGTAGGGAATTGAAGTGAAGACATGTTCTAGGAAGGTGAAGATAAGATGTTGGGAGACAATTAAAATGTCTCTTTTCTCCAGAGTGATCCTTGGAGGTACAGAGAGGTTAGGAAGCCTCCCCCTCCCATTAGCAGTCACTTCTCAGGTGCTACATGAGGTGTATGGAAGGCACCTGGTAGGTCATTACATTTGAAAGTCCCTTGGTAGAGAGGAGAAAACATTTTAAATTGAAACTTAGTCCTCAATATATTTTCTGAAGGTATCCATTTAAGAGATTGCCCTTGGGACTTACAAATGGAAAGCATCCATTTAGATCAGCTGTGTCCAAAGAGAGGCAGCTACTAGCCACGCGTGGCTACTGAGCACTTGATACGTGGCTTTTAAAAGTTGAGGTTTGTTGTAAGTATAAAATCCTCTGATGTTGAAGACTTCGTTTGAATAAAGGAATGTTAAATATCTTATAATTGTTTCCTATTAATTGTATGTTACAATGATATTTTTGATATAATGAGTTCAATAAAATATGCTATTAACATTAATTTCACCTGTTACTTTTTACCTTTTTTAATATGACTGCTTTCTAGTAAATTTAAATTACATGAGAGGCTCACATTATGTTTTTATTGGATAGCACTGACCTAAATTTACCGGGAATATACATTTACTAGTCCCAGTTCATTATATGAAGTCCTTTGTTACATATTAGAATTACGTATTCATGCTGCAGTATTTACCAGCCATATGTTTGAAATCAAGCAGTTAGGAATTAGAATTTTTTCTTTTCTTTTCTGAATTCAACTAGTGACTTCTGTTTTGTTTTTTCTTTTCCAAAGTTTGGTTATGATATGGCTAATTTCAGGATGGTGATTTTGAGTTTTTTTCCTATTTAAGGGAAAACCACACTGTCTTGGAAGTAATTACCTCAGTACATTAGGAATTATTTTACAAGACAAACAGGACATCTCTCAATATTCCCAAATCCACCCGAGCGGCTCATGTCATGTTTGTGTTGGCCTTAACAGATAAAAGTTTAGAGCTGCTTTTTTGATGCAAACAGAATGGGTTGGGGCTCAAAACCTTGAAAGTTTAAATAACAGTCAGGCTATAACTATTCCAGGCTTTTGGGACTTTCTGGGGCCTGTTCATCTACCCTTCTGGTCTGAAGGGAGCAGTTCGTAGTTACTGGATGTGAAGAGGTTCTGTGGCTTTACTGGGTAGTCAGTCAGGTTGACTGACTTGAACTGTATCCATACATAGACTTCTTTTCACTGAACATTTTTCTCTTCTTGTGCTTTACAGATAATTAAAAAGCTGATCGAAAGAAAACAGGCCCAGATTCGAAAAGTCTATCCTGGACTTTCATGTTTTAAAGATGGAGTTCGACAGATTCCTATAGAGAGCATTCCTGGAATTAGTATGTATAGACCTTCTTTTAAAAGCAAAATCTTTTAGTAATGCCATGCGTAGTGTTTGAAACAATTTCCAGAGTGCAGTAATGTGAAAAGCTTTATTGCCCTGCCTGTCTCTGTTTGTATTATCTCTAGTCTCTTAAGAAGGCAGCAAATACTTTCCTTTTATGTCTTTTTCTCTACCTTCCAATTCAAATAAATCAAGGAGTTTAAATGCCTCCTTGTTGTGGCATTTATTAAGAGCCTGCCATTTGTAACACAGTGCTAGGCACTACTTATATGTGACCTTGAAGGTAGGGGAATTCTACTTTTACATATGGAGAAATTGAATCTTAGAATGGTGGCATCATTTAATGTTAAATGACACATAGCCAGTAATGGTTAGAATTAGAAGCAGCCCATTCTGATCTCCAGACGTCTTTCTGTCTACACCATGTCTCGTTGCCACCATGGTTGTAACCTACAAGACCTGTGCTTGGCTAAATTGCTTACCCCAACTTCTAAAAAAGATTATTTGCCATATGTGATAGAAATCGTATAATTTGTTTCAAGTTCCCTATTTCACAGTAGTTTTTCCAAGGGTTCTTGTTTATATGTTAGAGATGAGTTGTATTGGATTAAACCATACAAAGTAGTTGTCATGTTTGTAGATCAAAAGCTATCAGATGTCATTCAACGATTTTATTTGGTTCAAATCCAAGTTCTTCTAGTATATTAAAGATATAATAAACAAAACAAAAACAAACTAAAATTCTCCAGAAAAAAAACAAGACTTTATTTGGGCAAGATATATTACTTCATTACACCTATTCTACAGCAGATCTTATTTTTACTGCTAGATCCAGAAATCCTGTAATACTTCCCTATATAATCCCTATTAATGGCATAATAGCTACCATATCATTGAATGCCTACTTGTTCCAGGCATTCATCTATGTTTTTTTACATACATCAGCTAATTTCAGTAGGGATAATGTCACTTAAATTTTAGAGTTCTGTTTTATAGATTGATAAACTGAGAGGCAAGAGGTTAAGTAATTTATTTAGAGTAAGTTGTCCTTTAGGAAGAGAGTAGGAAATCAAATCCGCATCTATGGGACTCCGGGCTGTGTTTTCTATCTGCTACGTTAAACCATCTCGCATTACAAGCAGGGTTTTGGCCAGAGAAAATAGAGACTAGAATAGAGTTTGTTCTGACCTAAAATAACAGCTTAACTCTTGCGCATGGTGACTAGCAAAAAATTTGACTTATAGTTAAAAAAAAAAAATACACATGCCCACAGTACTGGATATATTTGTTTTTTATGCTCTCCTCTGAAAAGTTGGAGTTCCTGCTTTAAATACTCTAACACGAGGGAAGTGTTTCGTTGGCTATATGAGGAAGTAACTAAATGACCTTCATTTCAGTCTGTTTCCAGAAATAGACTTTTATTGAGGCATGGTTGTAATTTATTGCGTTTTTGATAAGTATTGCCTGTGTTATTCTCTTGACCAAAAGCAGTTCTCATTCAGTGTTTAATTTTGTTGATGTATAGGAGAGACAGGCTGGAAACCAAGTGGAAAAGAAAAAAGGTAAGTGTGATGGGCATGAGGGTGTTAATGGAAGTGATTTTTTCCCCCTCCCAGCAACTTAGAGAAAGAGGGATAACTAATTGTAATCACGAATACAACAGTTGGTGGGCTTTGATGTTTACAAAAAATTATGGGATGTTTCCAGTTTAGGAGTTTTGTAAGAATGAGCTGAATAGTAATCAGCTGGCAAGAAGGTAAAAAACTAATCATTGCTCCTTGTTGTTTACTCTTTTGAAGTAAAGAGCCCAAAGACCCTGACCAGCTTTATAGCACGCTCAAGAGCATCCTCCAGCAGGTGAAGGTGGGTATTCTCTTTATTCACCTCATGCAAATATTTTGAAATGATTTCCCACATGGAATTTCCATATTAGATACCTTACTTTTTTCTTTACCCAAGAGCCATCAAAGCGCTTGGCCCTTCATGGAACCTGTGAAGAGAACAGAAGCTCCGGGATATTATGAAGTTATAAGGTTCCCCATGGGTAATGCCATTAACATTTTCTAAGTATAGATTTAAAACTCTCTGGATGGCGGTGTGGGGGACAAATGGTTGCTGCGGTTGATTGGTACTCCTCTGTTGTAGGGTAGGAAGTATATGAGGGGTGGGGATCCTGTGTACCAGGGACAGTGTGTCAGAGCAGGATGATACAGGAGGAGTGGTTGGCTGCGTTCATGAGAGGCATCCTGCAGCTGTCTTTTAGAACCCACACACATTCAACACCACCACGCAGAAAGTCCAGTCCAGAGAGACTGCAGACAGCGCTAGATATGAAAGCTGGCTATTTGGACATAACCTTGCTCATATTCTGTTTGGTTGCAAATGGAAAGTCATCAAGCTGTCCTCTTGATATGCTTTGATTCTGTTTGTCAGAATTGGCTATTTTCTTTAAGAATTTTTTAAGGTAATATGAAATAAGTTAGATTAAGTTGTTTGACTGCTGTACTTTCAGAGGGAGAAATTCTACTTAATGCAATTCTTGATTTTCCATGCTCTTAGTGGATACTGTTAGTCTCACCGTATATAGTCTTTATTTTAAGCTTTCTCCCACATTCAAAAACAAACAAAAAAGATGTCCTCAGAAATGTAGCATTGTGGAATTCGCTGCTGTGCCTTGCCTGCCCCATGCTAAAATGAATGATTAATTGAATCAATTGAGAGCCTCCGAATTAAACCAGTTTGGCATTGTGTAGATGACACACATCTAGCTGAAATATTTTCTTTTTAAGTTATGTGGCCACTTTTTGGAGAGAGCCAGAGTCTTCTCTTTTTACTTGTAGTCTATTCCAGGTACCGAGAACTGTGGAAGTGTTAAAATGTGAAAAGGAAGAATGATAGGGATCCATCAGCTCTTGGATAACTGAAAATTATTTTCAGATGTTTTCTATGGCATTAATTTTCACATGAATGTTTTATATAGCTGTAGTAATGATTTCAGTAGTATATACTCCTTAGAGTAGACATACATCTATATGCTTTTCTTTCCCTCTTCTCTCCGCCTTCCTCTCATACGGATAGGCTCTAACCTGTTTCACTTACGGAGTCACACATTAGACGCTGCCTGTGTAGTCTGGCCCAAGCGTGACTTCTTACCACCTGTGCATTGCTATGTGGGGTTTTCCTGTTTACCCAGAATTCCCATGTTGGGGAAAAGGGACATGAAAATAGAATAATTTAATGGTGTCTTCATATTTGGCACCATCAATTTTGTCATATTTGTCACTTTATTTTTTAACCCACATTGTTTGGTCTTAGGAAAAAAACCTAAGAGGGCTGGAGGAAGAAAGATGCTATCTATAGCTTTAGAATAAAAAGGAAATACAGAAAGGAAGTAGTCAGAATTGATTGTAATTATTCAGAAAGGTCCAAACACTTCTATAATCCTTGCTTTGTTTCTGCTACATTTTAGGCTCTCTCCATCTCTTCTTACTCCTCTCCTCCTAAAAAAATTTTTTGAAAAGCTTTTGGACAAACTTCCTTCCTTCCTTCCTTCCTTCCTTCCTTCCTTCCTTCCTTCCTTCCTTCCTTCCTTCCTTCCTCCCTCCCTCCCTCTCTCTCTCCCTTCCTTCCTTCCTTCCTCCCCCCTTTCTTTCTTTTCTTTCTTTGTCTCTCTTTCCTTTTCTTTCGATCGCATGTCTTTTCTTCTAAAACATTATCATCATTATATTGGGAGGCATATCTTAAGTGGCAGGCATTTAGGTAGAAGACATATAAATGTCTAATTTTACTTAGGCATAGTTTCATTTTTCTTTCTTCCTTAAATGAGAGAACATCTTGGTCTGTTCAGTCATGCTTGGGTGAGACGGTTAGTGGGGGATTTGCTGAGTCTTAGTGTACCCTAACACTTTTAGATTTTTCTCTCCCTCCAAACTGGTTCAATTACAGAAGAAAGAAAAATTGAAAGTTGAGCTTACAGATGTGATGACATACACTATAACCGAGATAAACTTTAATCAAAACAGATAGGCAGAAACAGCTCTTTTCCATTTTTTTCTTTGATGTTTTGTGGTGGATTCAGGCTATTTTTTCCCCCTTTTTTTGGTCCCTGAAAAGTTGTGAACAAAGGTTTAGGCTATTGATGCAAATGAATTTCTTCCCATTTTGGGATGTTGTGCATAAATTTACTTACCTTATTATATAATAATCTCAATGTATTTGGTTGTAAGTTTCTCTCCCTCTGGAAAATTTGCTAACAGTGGGAATTTGGGTTATTTTTATTCAGGAGCATTTTTTTTTAGCCATTTTGACTCAGTTTTCCATACATAGTTAATACAATTATAACCTTTAACAATAGAACCAGGCTCAAAGACAACTGCGGATCCATAAATAGACAAATGTTAGCATCTTTTAATCTGCACGGAATCCTTTAAATTGGTCCTAACAGTGAGAATTGAGGAAACCCTGGTGTAGCCTTGTCAGTTTAGACGAAGTACTGTTTTCACTTGTAAAATAATACAATTTAAAGCAAGTAGATATATTGGGAAAATATTTTTTACAATAGTCTCACAAGGCTTACTTGCTTTAGAAAATAGATTAAAGTTTATCATTCTTTCATTGATGGAGCATGAAGCAAAATTAATTCGAACCATTTTACATGCAGGGTCACTGGTATATTTGCAGGTGTATTTATGATCAGTTTCTCTAGTTTTATCTGTATAACACCAAACCAACTGTGAATTTAGTGAAACAAACTCAGTCTGATTGTTTTAAGTAATTAAATGATTTAATACAAATGTTCCACCTGCTCTACTCCATGAAGAGGCTCCAAGATAGAGCCTCTTCTGTGTAATTCTGAATGAATAGCTAACAGTAGTCAGTTCATCATACTTATTGTTGCTAATCTACTTAGCTTCCTTGTGCTGAATAGGGGATTGAACCAGATGACTAATAATAGTCCCTTTACTGTTAAAATGGCTGTGATTTTACATAAAAAAAAAACCCACTAAAGAATGAGCGTAAGATTTAAGAACTGTTCTCCTTGATCATAAGAATTTCTCTTAAGGAAATGTATTGAGATGATAAAAATGTAATCAAACCAACAACCTAGATTTCTTTCCCATTCTCACTTCTGTCAGCTAGTGTTTAAAAGGAGTCAAAGATTGCTGATATTTTTTTTTCCTGTGCAGATCTGAAAACCATGAGTGAACGCCTCAAGAATAGGTACTACGTGTCTAAGAAATTATTCATGGCAGACTTACAGCGAGTCTTTACCAATTGCAAAGAGTACAACCCCCCTGAGAGTGAATACTACAAATGTGCCAATATCCTGGAGAAATTCTTCTTCAGTAAAATTAAGGAAGCTGGATTAATTGACAAGTGATTTTTCCCCCCTCTGCTCCTTAGAAACTCTTCAAGCAGTGTGCCTAAAGCAAGGTGGTTTAGTTTTACAAAGAATTGAACATAATGTATTGAAGAGACTTGTAAATGTAATAATTAGCACTTTTGAGAAACAAACAAAAAAACCTCCTTTTAGCTTTTCAGATATGTATTTAAATTGAAGTCATAGAACATTTTTATTTTATGGAATAGATTTTAATCTATTTACTACTATTAATGTAAATTTTCTATGGCATGTCTTTTAGCTGACTATTCCATGATAGATGACCAGGGGTTTCCTCAAAACTGGTATGTGAGGAAATTGCACATAGTAGCAAGATTTGGGGGAATCCAGAAAATTTTCAGACCATGAATGTTTCTATTTTTTTCTAATGGAATGTGAGAGTTTATTTTTATTTTATTCTGAAGGACTTTAAGGAAGGGATACATGATAAAAAGCCCATAAAAGGTGAAATATGTGATGTTTGAAGTCTCATTGTAGACTTTTTATATATATATTTTTAAAACACTCATGTAGATGAGGTGCTTTGAGCAGTTCTGAAAAATACAGTTCCAGAAAAGCAACTGCTTTAATTCCTAAGGAAGAGATTCTAAATAATGCAAACTTTTTTTTATAAGCATCTGGGTTTTTGATAATTCTGTCTACCTACAACAAACTTGTTAGTATGTAACCACTATTTTAATAATTGTTTTTCTCTACACAAATGCGTAATATCATATTTGACTTTGCTTATGCAGGCCATAAGTTCCAAAAGGTAATTTCCCAGGCCACAAAGGCATAAACTTGAAAACACTTGATATTGAATCAACATGCTTTAATAGGAAAAGATGAATAGTCTATGTATGTATCAATCTGGTGAATCCTTATTCTAATAAATAAGGATTTTTTTCTTTTCTATGATACACACAACCCCATTGATAACGTACATATGAACATTTTTCCTTTTGCATCTCCAAATGAAGTTTATTGTCTGGGGTGAATTAAATTCCCACCAAGGTTTGCTGTCAGTATTTTAACACCTACATTGGTATATTGGTCCAGGGTCATATCCCACTAAAATCCATCATGCAGCCTTATTAACCTATCTTGGGATTCCAGCTTAGTGCTTGGATTTATTTCCTGATTACACTACATAGAAAAGTGGGACATCTGCCATCCCAACTCTGGGAAAACCAACTAATATACAACCATATAAATAAATGAAGGCCATCTTGATGGTCTTGACACTAATTTTTATGATGCAAATTTATAAACTGATTTTTGTAAAGGACAAGGTTTTAAAAGTGTATTTAACTTGATGTTTTCTATCAGCATAAATAAATTAAAATGATCATGAACAGTCATTAAAAACAGTTGCCAGAGATAATCTGCATGAAGGAAAAAAAGCCCTGCAAATGGCTAAGTTGGAAGTGTTGTTTTTGATATATAAGAGATATTCAGAATGCTCAACACTGAAAAATGCCTCAACTTTTTTAAATATAAGAAACCACCTTGAGTGGTGTCTAGATTTCTAATGAAGAATGATGATACAGTTTGGATTAAGTATCTTGGACTGGTTTTAAACAGTACTTTGTATCTGATCTGCTGAAGCATCTGTCCAGCTTGGTATCCTGTGAAAGTTTGTTATTTTCTGATTAGACATTCTTATAGAGTATTGTCTTCAAAATCAGACTGTCTCTTCTATATTGAAAGCATTTTTATGTTTTCTAATTTAAAAATTAATATTTTCTTATAGATATTGTGCAATAAAGCTGAAGTAGAATGTGTGGTTTTTGCAAATGCTTTAACAGCTGATAAAATTTTACATTTGTAAAATTAATATATTGTACTGGTACAAAATAGTTTTAAATTATATTTTAAAAAGCTCCC
>CAUYRT010107481.1:0-17759 GCA_963574885.1 Lepilemur ruficaudatus
GCCTGTAGTCCCAGCTACTCAGGAGACTGAGGCAGGAGGATTGCTTGAGCCCAGGAGTTTGAGGTTGCTGTGAGCTAGGCTGATGCCATGGCACTCTAGCCCAGGCAACAAAGTGAGACTCTGTCTCAAAAAAAAAAAAAAAAATTGGCTTCAGCTTTCTGATCATTTTGATAGAGTCACATTTAATTTTAGTGATATATTCAGCACAGTTCAAGATTAAACTAGATGCTAAGACTGGGATTTACAAACTCTAAGTCTGAAAGAATTCTTTGTGGTTTGTGTTTTCTCCAGAAGTTGCTTAGTTCTGCATTCTAAGTTAGACCAGTAGTTGTAGGAATTCTGACAGATACCTGGCCCCTTATGTTTCCTGCATGAAATATATATACCTCCTGTTTCTTTCCATCCTTCCTCTTTTTGAGTCAGAAGCTTAGCCCCTGCAGAGATGTGACTAAGGATCTGTTAGTGACAGTGAATGCTCAGGAAATGTGGCAGAGGAGAGAGGGCCTGTTATCACTACCCATTTCCAATTAGCTTCCCAGTGACTTTACAAACTGACATGGTATCCACCAAGTATGTTATTGTTACTGCTTTGTTGTTGCTACTTTAAGGGCAAAATAGCATATGTAATTCCATATGATCTGTAGGTTGCTGTCCTTCATTCAACAAAATAAGTATATTGACAATCTTTCATACAACTGGTGAAAGAGACGGTTGAAATCCTAAGGGGTGTGGGATCTTTAGCTTTTGATCCTTTGATCTTAAAAAGGTGGTAAGGAAGTACAAGTGGTGCCATGACAGTTTTCAAAGAAGAAATACAAATATGATTAACTTATTTGGCATGAAAAGAAATCTGATATTCACTAGAAAGAGAAAAGTGCTGTAAAAGTATAAGCCTCTGTCTTATAAAGCCATATTTAATAAAAAAAAAAAAAACTATTTATTAATACATACCAATACAAAATAGTAGTATTGTGCAGTCATTTTTGGAAAGACAAGTGAACATGTTTTCGAACTACAGTCCTTCGATAATAGGTGCATGGTCTTTTTCCATTGTGATGCACACATACATGCGTGTATATGTATATATGTGTAAATATACTTGGTGTTTATGGGAGTTTATATTCATTTTGCATAGGAAAAATAATTGATAAATTTATATCACTAGTTCTGAAAGGGATTGATGAGAATATCACCATAGGGAAAACATAGAATCAAGAGTAATAATAATTGCTTTCCCCTACAAATAAGTAGGACCCTGGTATACTGTCTGCCTATATTTTCACTATGATGGCGATGACTATGTGTGTGACATTTTTGTGCCTATTTGTCTAGCCATGTATCAGATGCCATTTTTAAGGCATGTTTTTTTATTCCTTTGTTACATTATATTCAGTTACAGTTTTTATTTTTAAAATTTGGGGAAAACACAAAGATACAAACGCAAGTATGTCTGTGCTTACCACTTGGCTTAAGATGCCAAACGTGACAAATGCAGGTAGAGAGGCCCTTGTGGACTTGTCCCAATTACTGTTCCCTCCCTCATCTCCCAAGAGATAACCCTGTCCTGAAATTGGTGTTTTTTGTTCCCATCTTTTTCTTATTTTTCTACTTATCTTTCTACTTTTTCTTACCCATGAGTATCCCTAAGTAATATAAATGTTTGCTTTTGAATGCTTCATTCTAACCCACTGCTATTGGAACAACTTGTCTGATTCCCAGATGGATGTCTTTGTGTTTTTTTCCATCGGCCTATCTCATATGGTTTGCTTGTCAGAAAAGAATCACAAATGGGAGTATTACGTTCACATGTTGGAATGTGGCATATTCTGCATATGTCAGTTACAGATGTGTGGGTTTATAGGCATGTTATATAGATATACTGATGGTTGGAACAGTGTATTCATTTAACCAAGTTTTTGGTAACTTGGAGCTTCTTCCCAGACTACAGTCATTTCTTCAGTCTTATAATTTAACATGCACTTGGTACTGAGGATATTTAAAAACTTTAACCCTCCTTACTTCCCTTACTTGCCCTCCCTTCCTCCCTCTCTCTCTTTCCCCACCCCACCTTCCTTCTCTCCTGCCATAGCCCTCACCACCTTTAAACATTCTATATATCTTATTTATTCTGATTTTTGTTTATTTTCTGTCTTCATCATCATAGAGTGCAAGCTCCACGAGGGCAGGGATCTTTTTGTTCATTGATCTAGCCCAAGGACTACAGATAGCACATCGTAACCAGCAGGCCCTATGTAAATGTTTGTTAAATAAAAGAATTTCAAAGCTAACATGGCTCTTAAAAGTGATCTTGTCAAATCGTCACAGTGTGTCCAATGACAAATCTGATAATGGATTCATTTATATCTTTTCTTTTATGTTAGTCAAGCACCCTCCCATCCTTAACGATAAAACTTAACACTTTTCTCTCCAAGCCATGCGTACCATGGTTCCCAAATCACCAAAACATAGAAAGCATGTTAGATGGACAACATTTTACAAAGTAAAAGTGTTCCTTTTAAAACCTCACAATTCTAGTTTTTGAGAACGCATAACAGGGATGCTTTTACTTGTAAGATTAATCCTTTTCGAAATCATAGCTATTCCTAACAATTTCATTTGTTTCAACCATCTATAAATGTCTTCCAACCCTCATACTATTTTGCTTTTAGCTCTGAATTCTGTAAGTATGCTCTGAATGGTAGTGTGTGTACTTTCATCATTAAATATACCCAAAGCCGTATTCCTTATAATTGAGCTTGAAATCCCTTGAGATTTCAGACCCAATCATATCAAACCAGAAAGAAAATTCCCTCCTGTAATGAACACATATGTTCTGGCAATCAGAGCTGGTGAGGCAGATTACTTGAAGTGGATTTAATAAGTCTTGGTTTTGTGACCTTTCTCTTCCCAGGATTTCCTGTGGAGACGTAGCCTCACACTGTAGTTTTCTGAAGACATAAGTTTTATTTCACTGTACAAGTCTCTGCATATATCTTATAAATACAGGATGATGTGAGACTCAATCATTAAGCTGAATTTCTATGAAGTCACTCCTGTGTCACATGTCAAATAATCAAGATATATTATGCAATATAATGATGCTGTAGAAAATAAAGTTACTAATTTTTAATGTTTATATATTTATAATCCATTTGTAGTTTAATGAAAATCCAGTGGTTAGTTACATTGTTCTCAAATTTTATTGCTGTTATTATTTGGAATATTCCCTGGGAGAATTTTGTGCATACCCCCCAAAATGTAAAACTATATTAAGGATTTTCTTAATTTATACTTATTCTTTACCCCTGTCCTCAAACTCCTATAGACTCAAAGGCTTAGAGGCCTATATCAGGTATTAAGTATGTAAGGAAGATACTTTAAAAATATCTATTGAAGGAATAAATGGTTGACTAGAAGGTGTTGATGATGAGAGCATCTGTGGAATTAGAAAGGGAGTAACTTTACATGCCATGTTGTTATTGACTTAGAGACAAATGGCTGATGAGGAGGCATTAACTCCATAGATTAAGGGGGAGGAGGGGTGAAGGAACTGATGGATTTAGGGAATAGCTGTAACCATGCCTAAATACCTACATATCTAGGATGTTTCACAAGAAAGTATTCCATGATCACTTAGGAATAGCACCAACCTTTAAAAAGCCCTATTTATTTTAACTTAGTAATAGTACCAGCCTTGAAAAAGCCCCTATTAATTTTGACTAAGAATGGCAAATAACCCCCATATATATTCAGAACCTTAAGCACAGGATGAAGATATACAACATGGGCATTTGGTATAGCTTATTTAGTATGGCTTATATTTTAAGTAGAAATGATTTTATTGAATGTTTAACATGTGAAATTATCATGTCAGAACCATGAAGGAATCATATAAAAAAGGAGTCAACCAACAGCAAAACATATTAGCCATGGCAGCATCTAAATTTGGAGATTTCTGAGAAGCTGGGGAGGCAGCTGCATCACAGTTCACCCAGAAAGTCTTCTAGGGGATGGGACTCGGGCATTGGCCTGGAAGAGAGTTCCGCCACCTGCCTGCTGCAGTGAGAAGCTCCTTCTCCGGATGACTTCTATTTGGATTAAGGGCAAAAATAAAAGAAATATCTAAGGGTGCTAAGGGTTTGTGGGTGCTATAGATTGAATGTTCATTTCCCACTGTGGTTCATACGTTCAAACCTAACTCCCAATGTGATGGTATTAGGAGGCAGGCCTTTGGGAATTGATTAGGTCTTGAGGGTGGAGTCCTAATGAAAATAAAAAGTAAAAGGGACCCCAGAGAGCTCTGTCGTCCCTTCCACCCACCAGTAAGGACTTAGCAAGAAGACGGTGCCTGTGAATCAGGAAGCGGGCACTCACTAGATCCCAACCATGCTGGCACCCTGATCTCAGACTTCCAGCCTCCGGAACACTGAGAAATAAGTATATGTTGTTGATAAGCCAGCCAGGCTATAGTGCTTTGTTCTGGCAGCCCCAACAGACTAAAACAATTAAGGATAGGCTACCTGGCTAAGGGCTGCCTTTGGTGGCTAAGAAATGTCATCTTACTAGAGGAATGTCAAACTCTCATGATGGCCACTGAGCCAGCCAGATCTCTCTTTTCTGTTTTCCTCACTTTCCCCTCTTTGAGAAGTCTCAGAGTTGTTTGACTCAACACAGTTCAAATGTCGGGTCATCCTTCTGGATTTCCAATATACAGGGAGGAGTTTGTTATGATGTGAATATTTGAAGAAGGATTGGGTCACAGCTTTCATACAGTTAAGGTACTTTAGACACGGAAGGTCTGTAAATCATTTAATGGTTCTGGTGGTAGTAGTCAAAATAGACATGTATAACAAGCAGCCCCCAAATGTTAACATATTTGACAGGCCTGTAACTTAATTGCTTTCTAATGTCAGTCAAATCGATTCCACTTTGGTTTCTTGGCCAGGCCTCTGTAAGCCTATTAAAAGCCTGTGAAGCTGAAAATAAGAAACTTAATGTTTGTAAAACATGTAAACAGACTAGCCTTTTTCTGCCTTACCATGTGGTTAGGAAATTATGAGTAGGACATTTCAGTTTGGTGTCTGTCTCAGAAACAAATGGTAAGAATCTATTTTATTATCTTTTCAAAGTTGTTAATAATCTAGTTACAGATTTTTCACTTAAGAGCTTAATTTACATCCCAAATCAAAAGAGAAAAATCCTGTATTGCTTTATGTTTAGAGATGTGCATTTAGTCAGACAGTCTAGCTCGGTGTACTGATTTGCTAGGGCTGCCATAGCAAAATACCACAGACCAGGTCACTTAAACAACAGAAATGTATTTTCTCACATGCTGGAGGGTAGAAGTCCAAGATTAAGGTGTTAGCAGGTTTGCTTTCTTTTGAGGCCTCTCTCCTTGGCTTGCAGATGACTGCTTTCTCGTCGTGTCCTGGCACGGTCACCCTCTCTTGAGTCCTAATCTCCTCTTTTTGTAAGGACACCAGTGTTGTTGAATTAAGGCCCACCCATATGACTCCATTTCCCTTAACTACCTCTTTCTTTAAAGTCCCTATTTCCAAATGCAGTCACGTTCTAAGGTACTGAGTGTTAGGACTTAAACGTGAATTGTTGAGACACAGTTCAGCCCATAACACTAGGTTTTAGGGTTAGGTCCTTTTCTCAATTTTGAATGAGGACTCAAGTTCCTGATGGCAGGATGGTGATGACACTTGTGAAGACACTGGGACCAGCACACTTTCCCGTCCAGGACGGGTAGAGTCAGTGGCCTCTCAGCCTCATGTCTGCCAGTTTCTCTGTGAGGGTGCTGAATGCCAGTCATCAGAACTTGCCAACAGTTGTGAACACCAGTTAACTGGTGTTGGGGGTTGCATTTTAACTGCATCCATCCACTGCTGTTTGCTGAATATCTGTTTTGTACCTGTGAACTTTATATATAATAATAATACTTACGGAATTATTTTCATGTCTTCACTGAACATTAAGTTAGAGTAAATGGAAAATATGTTGAAGCTTAGATTTCTCGAGAAATCTTATTTTCTAATCTATTTGCATGTCAAATACTGCCATCACTTGTGTATTCATCTTAATGTAACGTAAATCATTAGACTTTTACTAATGTTGACCTTATTTGTAGATACAATTTTGTTTGTATGCAAATAATCAAAATAATATATTTGGGTTTTAGTTTAAAAGAGTCATATTCTGTAACTTCGTATTAATCTATTTTTGACACATATAAGCACACATTTTAGAATGTCAGTGTGCAATTAGATATTCTTAGCACATGTCATTTGTGAAAAGCACTTTAAATCTAAGTACATTCAATTGAGCATAATTAAAATATCAAGATACATATTCTTCATATACATTTTGCCACTTAATTTTTTAAGTAGCTGTAAGTATCTACCATGTGAATTCAAATTAAAGGAAGGTGATTAAATTACAGTTATAGTTAATGCTTTTAGTGTAAAACATAGCAGAAATTACCCTGTGTTAAAAAAATACACTGCATGTTTTCTGTGGACAGCAAACTGATGACAGATTTGATTTTTTTTCTTAATCTCAGACTGTTAATATCCTCTGAATAGTCTTCAGACTGTTAACTAGAATGAGTTGAGGGGATAAATTATAAGAAAGCAAGCCTTTTCATTTTATAAGTTCTTTTGACTTAACTCCTCAGGTCCCAAGAAAGAATGTTCAGGGATATTATCATAAAGATAAAGAAAATGGATCATGGGGAAATATGAACTGGAGCTTCTGAACCAATTCTTTAGATAATGTATTTAGGATGCCGGTATTCCCTATAGTGGGGATGATGAACAGACTTCGCAGGTCATTCTTAAGGCACATATAACTGTAAAATCGACTTGTCCACAACTGTTGAATAGAAAGCATGCTACCATTTTAGTGAAGGTCATTGTTCTTGGAGCACTTAGAGAAAATGGGGCAGTACATCCAGAAAGTGGGATTCTGTTCCCTTGTTAAACATTTGATCTCTTGAAATTCTGTTTTTAAAAAAGAAGAAATACCTGTATCACTTCCCATCATAAAGTTCCCTGTGCAGAATCAGAGTATCAACAATGAAATAAATCATAATGTAACATGGCAAGAGGAATTTGGTCAGCAAAATCGTGAGGACAAGAAGAAGAAATCAAGCTTACTGACACATCTGGGCACAGAGCAAAAAAAGCTGTGATAGGAACCACATTTCAGGTTCTTTGCAGACTATCTATCTAGCCCATTTCAGAGAGGGCGTATTAGAAGAAAAAACCTATAATTTTACTTTGAGCCATGAGGACCATATCATGTGAAAAATTAGAGCATTTGGAAATAATGATGCTTTGTGTCAATAGAGCCCTATTCATTTGAGAAGCTTGGTGCTTGGGCTTCACGCTGATATAGTTGTAGCTTCCACAGTCCTATTTCCCTTTCTGGTTGCTCTCAGCCCTCCTGGATGCACAGGTGAGTTTATGAAGATCATGGACTTCAGACAGGAATCACAACAGCCAGAACTGTGTGTCCTATGGAGATGTGTACTTTCGTTTGTATTGGTAGAGACATGAGGCATCCATTGATCCTATCTTCAACCGCTGTGCTATATTTAGGTAAAATCTACACCAGTGTACTTATTTTGCAGTCCCACTTGAATAAAATTAAAATTGTCACTAGTTACACATTTTTGAGTCTAAAAGCTTTCTTAAGGATTCAGATTTGACAAGGTTTGAGAATTTTACCTCCCACAAGCCTGGCTTCCTCATGATTTATTGACTAATCCACAAAGAAAAATATGATGTATTTGATAAAAATCAATTACATTGAACCTAGAAAAACATCTCCCTTCTACATTTCTTGATGTACTTTAATGTCTCTGAATAATTTATTTATGTCTCCTGAACAGAGGCTCTCCAACTCATAGGAATTCTAGTCCACATGATCAAATTAACCAAAATTTCAGACAGATACTCTGTTCAAACAAGAAAGAAAAAACTGAAAATGAATCTGTTTTAAAGCAGAAGCTTTTTCACAATACACAAATCAGCGTAATGGTTCTGAGGCTGGGTTAGAAATCAGGCAAGTCTGGGTTCAAATTCTGTCACTGCCTTGAGTGGAATTCTGTGCTTCCATTTCATCTCCAGAAAGCCAGGAATAATACAGCTTGTGTCAGCATGATCAGGGGAATGAAGGGGAGATAACGTCTGTGAAGAGTTGAGCACAGTGCCTGCTAAATCAAAAGTGCTTGACAAACGTCTGGTTGTGGCTTCTCCAGAAGAGTAGAGGAGGGGAGAAGAGAAGGGGTTTGCAGGGCTATAGTCATTCAAAGAGTTACAGCAATATCGTCTTCCTTCTGGTCACATTGGTGGACAATGTATTCTTAAAAAGTGAGCCTTGGCCCTGGCTCATGCCTGTAATCCTAGCACTCTGGAAGGCCAAAGTGGGAGGATTGCTTGAGCTCAGGAGTTCGAGACCAGCCTGAGCAAGAACAAGACCCCATCTCTACTTAAAATTGAAAAATTAGCCAGGCATGGTGGCGTATGACTGTAGTCTCAACTACTCGGGAGATAGGAGGGTCACTTGAGCCCAGGAGCTGAAGATTGCTGTAAGCTAGGCTGATGCTATGGCACTCTGGCTGGGGCAACAGAGCAAGACTGTCTCAAAAAAAAAAAAAGTGAACCTCAAGATTACTACCCTCTCCTAGTAGTTGGGAAACCACATCCTTCCAGAAAGGGACCTGGAGGACAGGCTTATGTGTAGTGTACATTGTTAGAGGGCTGACTGGAAATAATCAGTGCAGAGATCATGGTGGGGAGAACCACACACTAGAAGAAAGGCTCCAGCCCCTGGGTCTCATAAAGATCAGAAGGATAGGAATAGCTAGTGCGTGGGAAAAGGGAAGAAAAGGAGGAGGAAAAAAGGTACCCTGGGAGGAAGAAGCAGTTAGACAGGACTTCTTGGTTAACTATGTACTTTATAAATAAAGAGAAAAAAGATGAGAACTGTGGGAAACAAGAATGAGTAGAAGCTAGAGACTGTCCCAGAAAGACTGATGAATTGTACTTCTTCATAGTCTATGGGATTGATGCTGAAATGCATCAGAACTGGTCCCCTCGTCATCCTCTTTAAAAGAAAAACAATTAGCAAACCATAGTGACTTGTCAGGATGTTGCCAGATATGTGAGTTGGGCAAAGAGGGACTCCTAGCTACAGATAGAAGGGTGTCCCCTCTGCCATCGACTGTTGCCAAACAGCACTTCCTATGTACCTTTGTAAGGGTACTCAGTGGCCCTACATATTTGGATCTCTTCACTTACGTAATCTCATGCTGAACTTTAAAAATTTTGAACACTTTACAAATGTTCGTGAATGTGTGCTGACACAAGATTCTCTTCATGACTTTGTTCAGAATATTTCTGACTATCTTCAGACATTTTCAGGAAACCCTATTCAGGTTTTGTTTAGGGGGATTGCTTTGGATTTTAAATTAATTCATGAAAAAAAGTGACACTTTTAAAATATTTGACCATTATATTCACTTACAGGAAAATTGACATTTTTACAACATATCCGTATTAAATTAATTTGCAGGCAAGTTGACATCTTGACAACATTGAATCTCCTTGTCTAACAACATTGCTTGTTTCTCTAATATTCAAATCCTTTATGTCCCTTTAAGATGTCTATATTTTTCGTCATTTTGATCCTATATATTTCTTGTTAAGTCATTCCTTATTAATGTCATTTGTAAAAGAAAAATTAGTGCATGAATTTTTTGGTGTTTTTTTTTTCTTTTGGTGAATCGGCTCCATCTTTCTCCTCTAAAGACATATAATGCTTTTGAATGTCAGATTCCCTTTTAAAAAAAAAGTTACAAAATTTTTGTCATACTGATGCTAGTATTCAGTACCAGTAGGGTGGGCAACAAAATGTTCTTGGGTTCCTGGTAGTTGCCTGGGTAAGACTCCTCATGGCACTGAATGTAATCATTCCTTGTCTTTAGTCATGTGTGCACACAGTAGGTTCTTAAGAGAAAACGCACTGACTGTGATACCACCTGTGGCTCTGGGTCCCCTGGGGCCAGGCACAGATACGCAGTCCTGCTGTTGCATCTTTGTTCTGAGTTGAGGAACAGAATGCGCGAGCCCTTGCCTGCAACTCATCTTTACAGTCATTAGCTACTTCATCTTCTCATACGTGTTGCGGGTCAGACTAACGTCACCCTCACTTCATATGGAGAGCCAGGATATTATTTTACTATTGATTCCAAGAGGGTCATCTTCTTTATAGTTTTGGTTTATGCGTCGCAAGTTTAGTCATGTCTCATTGTGCCAAATCCTATGCCATTTGATTGTTTTTCTTCACAACATAAATAATAAGGATGACTACCAATTGTCAGCGTCTGCTCAGTAACAAATTTATCCCCTGACAGTGTGTGTTGCTAAAGCAAATCCGAAGGCTTCATACTCTACTTTCCACTTTCCCCTCCTTGACTCAGAACTTGCGCTGTGGTGCTGAAGCACAACCATAGTTACACTTAGTTCTGTTTTATCTTTTCACTCTGTCTTCCCCCTAGATCTTTTCTCCTTTGTCACCCTAAATAAATTTCCATTGTGTCTTGCTTGCCGTCATAAACTACTATCATTTCTCACTTCCCTTCTCCTGAAAGTGTAGACTACACAAGCTCTAATTGTTGTTGAAACTACAAGGGGGTTTCGGTCTAGGTCCAGTTGCTGGTCACACAAAGATTCAATTATTGAGACGATGAGGACTGCCAAGGATGAAAGGAATTTTTAATATGAAAGACATGTTGTCTTGTCTTGTCTTGAATTGTCTTGTCTTCTCGGGCGAAGCTGCCTCAAATCCATCTCTGGGCTTTTAAAAGGGGAGCCACATGCCTCGGACCAGGTTGTGGTGTAACTGACAAGGGGCTTTGTGCATGGGGAGCAGGTTGTGGGGGATGTGAATCCTGTAGGAAGTCTGCTCGGGAGCCTTCAGAATCTCAGCTCCTTTGTCTTGCAGAAAATCCAACATTTCTGGGAAACAACTCAAAAGGTCAAGTGGTTAGTTAAGGGAGAGGATTACATAGGGGTCATTTAAATTTGCTCAACGGTGGGGACCAGTTACATAATTCCCTAGCACCCTCTTTCCAGTCACACGTCACATGTGCTGGACTTCGCCTCCCTGTGTCAGTAGACACTGTTGGCCATTTCACCTCCCTTCTAGAAGCCCCTTTCTTGATGTCTGTGCCTGTGCCAGTGTACACCACTGGTGTACAGCAGAGGTTTCTCATCACTTCCTAAGTCTCCCACCACTCTTAGTTTTTCTTCTTCCTCCTCCCAGCCTATATAATCTCCTGCTTTCAGTTATATGATGCACTGATGCCCTCATCTGTGTCTCAGTCCTTAACTCGCAGCTCACCCTCCCACTGCCTTCTGAATATGTCATTATTCCTCTTCATAACCCTTTGTTCCTGTTACATGGATGCAAAATCTTGCGTCCTTTCTGTGAGCTTACCCACTACTCCTTTTGCCCCTGTATTCTGTGTCCAAACCCTGTTGGTCTCTATTACACACCCCCCACCTTCACCTCATTACCTATGTCATTGTTCTAACTCTGGCCTTTTGTCTCTCACCTGGTCTGCTAAAACTCTAGCTGTTATTCCTCCCTAATAAACTCCCTCCCCTCTGCTGCTGGGCGTCGGGAGGCACAAACAACAGGCTGCTCTATGGCTCCTAGACGATTATTTACGCACCGTCTCCAGATTGTTCTCCAAGACGGCATCCTGAACCTGCATGATTTGGCTCCAGCAGTCTTATTTCCAACCCCTCTCTTTCATACCCTTTCCATGCCTCAAGGGAAAGGTTCCTCCGGGCTGCTGTGACAGGAAGTGTGAGCGGGTGCTTAGGTCCTGGTCTAGCTTCAAACCCAAGCCCCACCTTCCTAGCCGTGTGACTCCAAGCAAGTTCCATAACCTCCTTTACTTTTTTCAGCTTCAGTTTGTTCACATATAAAATCAGGGTAATGTTATCACTTACCTTATGATGTAATGAAGAACCAAAAAAGGCTTTTTATATAACTCTGGGTACAATCTCTGGTACATAGTAAGCACTGAATAAATGGAAGAGTATAATGTTGATCTATCGCATCATAATTATCATCCTTATTAAAATTTCACTTGACAGAAGTAGTGCTGGGTTTATTACTCATATAAGGGTGGCACGCCCTTGTCACTGTGCCTTTGTGCCATTCTCTGACTGGAATACCGAAATCCTCATCACACCTCAGTCCCCAGTCAGCATGTTGTCACACGTGCCTTACCACCTTCTAGAGCATCCCAGCCAGGGGCAACCCTGCCCGCCTCTGAACTGCCGTATCAGTCTGTCTTAACCTTGGCTCTTACCACCACGTGCTATTATCTTTGCTCGTGTGCCATTTTCTGTCTGTGCGAGGCATGTCATTATTGAACTCTGTGGAAAACTCCTTCCTCTGCTTGCTGGCTGTGTAGCCCTGGCTAAATTGCTATGTCAGTTTTCTAGGGCTGCCAGAATACCGCAGACGGGTGGCTTAAACAACAGAAATTTATATTTTTCACATTTCGGGAGGCTGGAAGTCCAAGATCAAGGTGTTGGCAGGGTTGGTTTCTTCTGAGGCCTTTCCCCCGGGCTTGCAGATGACCACCTTTTCCTTGTGTCCTCACACGGTCTCTTTGCTGTGCCCTTACATGGCAGTGTCTCAGTCTCCTTTTCTTACAAGAATACCAGTTAGGTTGCATTAATGCCCACCCTAATGATTTCATTTTAACTTAATTCCCTGTTTAAAGGCCCTGTCCCCAGATGCAGTCACATTCTAAGGTACTTGGGGGTTAGAACTTCAGCTATGACTTTCTGGTGGAACGCAATTCAGCCCCTAACAGCGGCTTTAATCTTTCTATGCCTCAGGTTCCTCCTATGTAAAATCTAGAAAAAGTACTTCTTGAGTGAACTGAAGATACGTAATATGTGCAAAACAATCCCTAATAGCCCATCATGGATACTTAAGAATATTCATGACCTCTACCTGTACTTTAAGCTCCTTGAGAACAGGAATGCTTTCTCACTCCTCTGTGTCCTTGCAGGTCTTAGGAGAAACTTTGAATGTGATTGCTTATAAATATTTTGTGAATAAATATGTGAGTGGAAGATCAAGTAGCAGAAGTGAGTCTATAATAGTTGTATGCACTTCTCTCTTAGGTGGATCCGGTTACTAGATAGTAACTAAAATTTCAGAAAAAAGGCTATGCCAGGAAACATGTAGAGAAGTCAGCGTCCCACTATAAATATAATATGCCACTCTGAGCCAGTTCAGTATGGGAAATCTTTCTGTGTCCTACTTGCCACAGCCTCCAGAAAGTCATATGGAAATGATTTGTGACAAAATTGCGCAGACAAGAAAACCAGTATCTTCACACAGCCAGAGCTCTCAAGTGATGAGGGACACAAAGACATTGTGCACAATAGGTGTTCCTGTCCATTGTCTGTGGATTCGGCTATCTTTGATCTCTACAAAAGAGGAGCATGGGTAAGGCGCTGTGAATGGACAATAGACCAGGAGTCGGAAGAGCAGCAGGCAGTGTGCTGCTCAGGGATCAAGTCGTGGTGATGCCCAGCCGCTGTGCATCAGGTGATAAGCATCTTCTCTTGGTGCCTTGGAGTCTCTCATTTCCTTCCAGCTTGACTCCAAAGGGCCCGTTTTATCTTCAGCGCCTTTATAATATGCCACTTTAAGTCTGTAAATTCTTTCTTTCTGAGTCCACCAGAGGTAATGGGGACATCATTATTTTTTCTTGGTATCACTACACTCTTTCTTTACGATGCGTCTGTTTCCTGCAGCTCTGAAGTGGATTTCACTCTTTCATCATCCTTGGTGATGAGAATTCACTTTGCTATTTTAGAAGAATTGGTATCTGTCGATTGGCCTGGAGTCCATGAATTGAATATAAGTTCTTATTGTATGTAATGCTAACAAATCTTACAGGTATTAGTGAGATAATGAGACAATTCTGTACCTAATAATTGTACCTTTTAATAATGGCACCACTCGGTTATGTAGAAAAAGTTTGTTGTGAGATCAGATGTAAAACATGTAAGAGTCACCCTCTGAAATAATACGGAAGACTGGGATCAGACATTACAGCTTTAAAGAAGCCTATTAAGCCAACTCTCAGGATTGACAGATTCTAGAGATGGTGTAGTGAAGATTCTCACCCCTCACTGCACATAATAATCTCATAGGAAAATTTTTAACAAGGGCAGATGCAGAAATTCTTATTCAATCGTCTGTCTGGAGTGGGGTCCAGAGGTCACGAACTTTTAGAAAACTCTACACATGAGGGTAATGAGGGGGAAGAAGCCAACTCGTTTGGAGTAAATGCTCTGCCTTGAGCACTGTGCTGGCTGCTGTGCGTTCTCCGTCTCTTTGATGTGCACAGTGAGTGAGATGGTTTGGCAGCCGGGGACTGAGGCTCCGTCTTCGTGTGGGATACTCAGCTGCCCCTTACCCGCTGCTGGCAGGGCTTGGATAAGCGTCCATTGCGTTCCTCTTCATTCTTCAAGAGGATAGGTGTTCTCGGATTACTTTCCATTTTACCCTGGGTAGAGCTGGTCTTACCCTTTTTTGAGCTTTGAAAAATCAGCCCTCAGTCTAACTCCAACCGAGTGAATCTTTCTCGGCAATTCTGCCCCTCATAAAACAGTCTTTACATTTTTAATTTGTATTCGTTTTTGAAACTCTTTTCATATGATTTTCACATGAAGAGAGCTCTGGTCCAGAAGTGCATGTGCCCTTCGCATGGTTACTTAGGCTACAGCTGTTTCATCTTACCATTCTGCCAACCCTAAACCATTCCCGCTGTGTCACATGGCACATGTCGGTGCAAACTCACAACGTACTCAAGGGCTGTGGACAGGCAAGAGGTGGCTCTTCCCACGTACTGCAGGTCACAGCAGCGTATGCACAAAGCACAGCTGTTCTGAATGGTAGAGCAGGGAGCAAAGGACACATAGCCTCTGATGTGTCATCTCGCACTCTGCTTCCTGCTGTGTGACGCCCTTTCTCGAGCCTTTCAGTGAATCCAAGCCAGGTCTTTTCTACTGAGGTTGTTTGGCCTGCCTCCTCAGAGTCACCTAGGGAGATGAAGGCAGAACGTACTGGAAGCAAACCAGGAGAGGTCGTCTGCGGCAGTCAGAACTCAGGAGAATACCCTTGTCCTCTAAGCAGCTTTAATATGTGGAGAGAGGGACAGTCCTTGTCTGTTTTTAAGGACAAGTGTGTCTTGATTAAGGTATCAAATTGGTAAAAACGGAAAAACAATTTGATTTAGAGAGTTAGTAAATGAACATTTTTCTTTGATTCTTTTGGGGAACATTGTTACGTGTACTAAATTGTGCATAAGTATTTATTTTTCATTATAGAAGTAACACATGATCTATACAAGAAAAAAATAAAAATATAGCAAAAAAGGGGAAAAATATTTATAATCCTGTCACCTCAAAAGCACCATTGTGGTGTATTTCTTCTACTTGGTGGTAGGGGAAAGCAGGGGGAGATCATGTACGTGCATTTTAAACATATTATAGTTTTTACTTACCAGTATGTATTCAACATTTTTCACCATATTTTTATTGGCTGCATGGTATCTCAATGCATGACATATGCAAATTCATTTACTCCATCCCTTACCACTGGATATTTATATTTTTAATTTTTATTTCCAGCTATTATAAATAATGCTCCAAAGACCATCCTTGTAGCTAGTTCTAATTAGTACAGTATAGCTTGGATGATATTAAAATTTAGTATATGTGTGACAAGGAATAACAAGTTGAGGTACAGTAAGAAAGAATGTAATTGCTTATAATAAATATAGGCTTAGCTTCAAAATAGCTAGCTTAAAATTTCCCTTATAGTGCACTTTAAAGATTTCACTGATGATCGCGGAGGTATGGCACCCAGCCATTGCTGGAATGAAATAACACACGGTGTTCAAAGTTTGGGCCATAATTGATTTAATGCATATTTTTGCTGCTTTGACATATCATTTATCTTATATGAAAAGAGCAATTCCATGCACAGGTAATACATAAATTAAATTATAAGGATATGTAACTCCATAAAATATTTGATGATCAACCTGATTTTTTAAGCAAAGGGAAAAAAATAGCTTTCATCTAAGTTTACATGTTCTCCAATAATTTTTGAATCGTTGCCAGAACCATGAAATCATTCTAGAACCTTTATCCTCCTTGCCCCCCTACTCTTAATTCTGGGAGGCAGATCTGTGTCTCTTCATTTGGATACTAATTGCTTTTCATTTTATTACTGCCTTTGCGTCCTTGGCTTTGAGCCCTGTGGTGGCAGTTGTTTGTGCTTTGAGGAATATTTGTCATTTTAGTGTGAGGACTCTGGGAAGCCAACAGAAGTCTCTCTTTGGTCTTTGCCCTCTTTCACCCTCCACTTTAAGGAGGTAGGGCCTCTTTAGCCCAGGCCTCCTAGGCAGTAACTGTGATTTGATTCACACTCATAATCCCCAACCCTTAAATTGATGGGCCAAGGACTGAAACCACTGTCTTTGGAAGAGAGAATATCCCGGGCTTCTTTGGGAATAATCATTCATCTCTTCCTGGCCCACCTTACCATTTCCCTGCTTTGATCCTAAATCTTTTCTTTTTTTCTCTTTAGGCAGGAGGCTCCCAGGTGATTTTCACAAATCCTTTAGAAATCGTCAAGATCCGTTTGCAAGTGGCTGGAGAAATCACCACCGGTCCCCGAGTCAGTGCACTATCTGTCATGCGGGACCTGGGATTCTTTGGGATCTACAAGGTAACTTTTCTATGGTCATTTATTTGATCACTTTCTCATCTCCTAAACTAGGAACTATTCATCAGCATGAAATCAATTTTTCCCATTTCTATGTCTGAGAAGACGTTCTGCTGGAGCTTATGGGGCACCTTTATGCCAATTAGAAGGAGGTGCCCCTTTCTACCATCTGTCAAAAAAACTGTCCTTTAGTGCAATTGCTATGGAGAACAGTATGGAGGTTCTTCAAGACACTAAAAATAGAACTACCATATGACCCAGCAATCCCCCTGCTAGGTATATATCCAAAAGAAGAGAATTTGGAAAAGATATTTGCACTCCCATGTTTATTGTAGCACTATTCACAATAGCCAAGATCTGGAATCAACCTAAGTGTCCATCAATGGGTGAATGGATAAAGAAATCATGGTATATACACACAACGGAATATTGTATATCCACAAAAAAGAATGAAATCCTGTCATTTTCAACAGCAAAAATGGAACTGGAGAACATTATATTAAGTGAAATAAGCCAAGCACAGAAAGACAAATCTCCTATGTTCTCACTCAAATGTGGCAGCTAAATATTAAGGATAGGTACAAGGATCATAGGGCTCCATCTGTCAGGAAATATGCTGAGTTCAATTCAAGGAGAAGCCCATATTAGGTCATGAATTTATTTTCTGATCCTACACATCTGGTCCTATCCATGTTTGCCTTGTTTTAATTATTATAAAACTCAACTATTTTGCATTTAGAAAATGGTTTTTCAGAATGATTGCAAAACTTGGCCGGGCGCGGTGGCTCACGCCTGTAATCCTAGCACTCTGGGAGGCCGAGGCGGGCGGATTGCTCAAGGTCAGGAGTTCGAAACCAGCCTGAGCAAGAGCGAGACCCCGTCTCTACTTAAAATAGAAAGAAATTAATTGG